>JAJOOS010024707.1:0-29800 GCA_029582725.1 Solanum chiquidenum
TTAATTTATATTTATATAACGATAAAATATAATTATAATAAAATAAGAAATATTTTCATTTTTAATTTTTTCTTGAATTGAAGTAAGATAAACATTTGGTAATTTAAAAAATATTATTAGAAATAGAATATGTTGAAAAGAAAATAAATAATATATTTATTTAAAAAAATGAGCATCTTTTTACCCAAAATAACAATAAGGGCATTTTTGGACCAAAGTATTGACGGAAAGGGCATTTTTGGACCAAACTACAAACGGAAAGGGCATTTTTGGACCAAACTACAAACGGAGGGCAGTTTTGTTCCTTTCGCATAGTTTAAGGGCATTTTTGACCCTTTTCCCTTTTTTTAATAGTTATATATCTATTAAAAAAGGCTACCCCCTCCCCTCATTCCCCATTCCCCACACAAAAGATTCGTAAATATTTGGGATAATTGCTTATTTTACAATCAGTTTTTATATATATATATATATATATATATATATATATAAACATACATAAAATTTTGAATTTGAAAAAAAATAATCAAAAATCGAATACAAATGACCGTATATAAATTGAAGTTGTAATTTTAAGTCTTATTTGATGGAGTTCATTTTTTCTAATATTTAGGAAGCTTAATATATGCAAGACAAAAGCTAGGAGATTTTTATTTTTAAAATATCATGTAAGTAAGGCAATTTTATACTTGATATTAAAATTTGCTCTTCTTTCTTTTGCATAGAAAACATTATGCTTTGCTGAGAAGATCTTCCTCTTATCTTGTTAGATAAATAAATTAATAAATAAAATTAAAAAAATTAACCTATAAGGCTCTAACAAAGAAATATCTATCTATCTATATCTATTCTATATACTATCTTAAAAGTATGAACTCTCAAACTTGAATGTTGAATTACTATAATACCTATAATTAAAAACACTCAATTTTATTTATTTAATAAATTATATTATATTAAAAGTCGATACCTTTTCACATTAAAGGGCTATGATTTTTTCGATAAGTTGTGACTTTTCGGAAGAGTTGTCACTTTTTTTATGGTTGTGACATTTCTTATGAGTTGTGACTTTTTCTAAGAATTGTGATTTTTTCAACGGGTTGTGACTTTTCCAAAGGGTTATACCTTTTCCAATGAGTTGTGAATTTTTCAAACGTTTTTGAATTTTCCGATGAGCAGTGAATTTTTCAAAGGGTTGTGACTTTTCTGATAAGGCACAATTAGAACATATTCCTCTCACTTTTAAACAACAATTTTTTTTATGTTTTCTATTATTCTTCTTCTTAAAAATCACAAGTGTTATTTGCAACAGTTGATTAACTTCGAAATTCAAGGAAATTCAAGGTACCATATAAGAAAGAGTTGGTGAAAATCGTAGAAAATCATTCATCAATTCACGCTCATATTTTCCTCTTATGATTTTCATCACATACATACTTCAATATTATTTGTATCATTTTAGAACATTAATATCCTTTTAATTATCCTACATATTTTTAAAAAGACTAATTTCCTAAGAATAGTCACAACAACGTTAACCTTCATGTTTCTTCGTTCATAAATCACAATCATTCCACTCATTATAAATCCTTTTGGATCTCTTTTCTATGACAATTTGATATCATTTAAAATTTTCATAATTGATTTAGGCATTGACTTTCTATTAAAGAAGAAAAGAAGAGAACATATAAATGTGCTATCAGTTATGAACTTTGCTTCAAAGAGAAAACTTCTACATATAGTGCACGAGGATTTTCATTTATTTTTCTTGTTTTATTTCTTTAATTAATTTTATTTATTTTTTCATTCGAGAGAATTTAATAATTAGTGGTCACCTAATGAGTAACAGTGACGAATACACACATTGTGGATTATTTTTTCTAATAAAATTTTGTCGGAGAGACAATAATAATAAATAAAGACGAAAAAGGCACATGATTGAGGTAAGATATTTCTTTTTTTGCTTTATCATTTTTTAATTCTTTTATTCTCAACTGAAGGAGTTTCTTCTGAATTTTGCTAAAACAACGGGTATCAACATAGTCCGTTGAATTATTAGTTTGGATGTTAAGTCCACTATTTCAAAAATAGATTTTAACTTTTACTTATAATATGATAATATAGCCATGATTATAATCATTTTTTTAATAGATGTGTAAGTAAAAATAAATGGAGAAAGTAAAGCATTGGTGACAAGAGATTTCAATCAAATGGAACACTGTTGTGAATATAATATGAACATATATTTTCATATTCCTCTTCATTGGCTATGAGTTGTTCCATATATTTTTATTTTTTGTATTTATATTGAGTATGAAATTTTTTAAGTATGAATTTCCTGTAACTTTTTGTTCTTTTTAATCAGAGAAAATGTTATGTCACAAAATACACTCATTGATAGATATACAAAAACAGATAAGAAAATAGTAATTGATCATAAAATGATCTTAAATCAAATTAAAGATTCTATAAATAATACTTTAAACTTTATCCATCTATTTATTATTTTTATTGAAAAAGTTTAATGTTTAATATCACGATACAACTTCTATAAGATACCTGATACTTTCATTAGACAAAACCTATATGATATGTATGCGGCAGAAAAAAGGAGGAGGCAACAATTCCGCAAAGATAAGGTAGAAACTTAAAGAAATGAAATATTTTTCAACATATGTGATGTTGTTCATATATTAAAATTATATATTTTACATACATTCAAATCTCTATTTAACCACTATTCGTTATAACAACATTTCACTGTGACGACCTAATTTTCTTTAGAACTGATTTTTGATATTTGTTGTCTCTATAACATTCTACTTATAACAGTGTTGTCATTCACTATAGATTTACACTTTTTTTTTTGTAAAATTATCTCTCTATGATAGACTATGTAATGACCCGCTTGGTCATTTTGAGAACTAGTCCTTTCTTTTTCATAAAAGATCCTTTTTCGTAAATTTTGAATGGGAATTTGAGTTATTCGATAACTACAGTTATTTAATTGATGGATATTTATTAAATAATTAATTAATTTAATTGGTGATTAATGGACTATATCCATAATTTATTTAATACCCTATATCATTTGTTCAGATAAAAAAATTGAATCAAATAAAAAGGGATTTATTATTATTTCTCCATAACACGAAAATGATTGTCGTACTTAACAAGAGGTTAAAACCGAAGAGGAGGAGTGATTGAATCAGGTAATATAATAATCCTCAATAATATATTCGTTTACATGTATGGGGCATATAGACATTTTGATATATATATATATATATATATATATCCTTAAAAACATGAACTCCTAACTTGAATGTTAAATTACTATAATATCCTATAACGACCTATTCCCGTTGTTATAGAAAAGCCAGTGGGGAAAATTTTTGGGCCGAAAAACTTTTTCGTAATATTTGAATTTTCCCAACCTAGTCTAGATTTGGATGAAATCGGAGTCAGTGAGGTCTAGGGAAATATCATAGAAATTGGGTGATCTAAGTATGAATTTGATCACATGAGTAGATACATAAGACGTTAAGGAACCTGTATGACTTTACGAAATTGAATTCGGGCGACTAGAACTCTCGGAATCGATCTTAGCGTGAACGGATAATTTCTGAGTGTCGTTGGTGGAAGGTGTGTTGTGAAATGGGAGCTTGGAATCCTTAAATCGACTCACTGGTTCTATGCAAGCCACTAAGGTAGGATTTCTCCCGCAAGGGTGGGGCCGCTCTAGCGGAGTGAGTACCGTTGTGGTGGGACAGTCGCCACTTAAGTCGGAAATAAATCCCAAAATCGCTTTATTCTGTAATTTTTGAACTTGAGAGCTAAGGAATGAGCCCAAGGATTTTCTTGACAGCTTTTCACCATTCTTGAGGCTAAAGGTAAGATTTTAAATCCACGAATCCTTTTTTTAATCCGTAGAACGTAATTATCGATGGAGAACGGTTTTGATCTGGAATTTATGGTGGAGGAAGCCCTAATCTGGGTATGAAGATCATGGATATGATCTAGGGTTGATAGAATTGTTAGTAATTTAGGTAATTAGTTATTGTTTATTGATTCCCAAGTTATATTGATCATTTGTAGACCAAGAACAGGCGGAACGAATTCGGAAAGGGAAGAATCAAGTTTCTTAGGGGATTCAGCCTTGTTTCGAGGTAGGTGATGGTTGTGATTCTATGATTATGTGATGTATGTATGTTCTTACTTCATTATGATACATGTATGTATGTGAATGTTGCATTATTGATCACATTAATTGTAAATGGGGATAGATGAATGATGAATACCATGAAATCATGACTTGATTGTATGTTTATGAGAATGTACATTGTGATTATGATTGTGGCTTGTTGAATGGATCGGGTTTTGCATTCCGACACACTTACTTGGATCAGTTGCCATGTTTCGGCATAAATATGGAATCGGTTTCCACGTTCCGACATAAAAATTGGATTGGGTACCACGTTTCGGTATGCTAACTATTTGGGTTTGGGCTCCATAAGAGAACCAATGACTTGTCGTAACTATGTATGTTGAGAAATGTGAAACTGTACTTCATATTCGTAAATGATGATGATATTGTATATGTTCGATGTATGCATGTTATTATTATGTTGTATTGACTTATGTATGTTGCACTTAGTGGGATAGCCATGTGATCCTACCAGTACAATGTGGTTGTGTACTGATACTGCACTTGCTCTTTCTTTGTTGAGTACATGACATCTTCAGGCGGCTATTAACAGACCTCGCTTAGAAGATCAGTGATCTTTTTTAATACAATGGTGAGTCAGTTCTTCCGGGATGCCATGAGTTCTCCTTTCGTTTATGTCCCGATTTTGGACTTAGACTAGTTCTTTAGTTAGTTCTATGTTTAGTTGGGTTGTACCCATTTTTCTTTTAGACTTTTGGTTCATTGTTAGATATTTTGGTACATTGACTTTCATGTTCTAGGCGTATTTTTCCACATTTGTTCGTTGTTAGATCTTTTGGAAGTTTATGGGAACTTCAGTATTTAGTCATTTAAACATGCTTCTGTATCTTTAAATGTTTGGGATTTGTGTTAGTTAGTAGTAATGTTTCTCCCATTGGAGGGTTAGTGTGGATGTCAATCACGATGGTCTAGGTCGTGACAAAGTTGGTATCAGAGCCTAGGTTCATTGATCTCGATGTACCAAAACGAGTCTAGTAGAGTGTTGCGAAACGGTACAGAGACATCTGTACTTTTCTTCGAGATGCTATAAGACTTTAGAAAATCTCTTTGTTGGGTCCTGTTATGACTGGTAATAAGCATGAAATGTTGACTAAGTTTTTGAAGCTGAAACCTCGTGTGTTCCATGGTTCCGAGAGTGAGGATGCATATGAGTTCATCCTAGATTGTTATGAGAGGCGTCATAAGTTGGGAATTGTCCATCAGCATGGAGTTGAGTTTGTGACCTTATAACTTCAAGGTGAGGTTAAGCAGTGGTGGAGAGCTTATGTGGAATACAGATCTTCAGTTTTACCTCCACTTTCTTGGACTCAGTTTCATTCCCTGTTTTTAGAGAAGTATATTCCTAGGACTTTGAGAGATCGCAAGAAGCATGAGATTATGGCGTTGGAGCAAGGTTGTATGTATGTGGCTGCTTATGAGGCAAAGTTCCATGCTTTGTCTAGATATGCTACGCAATTGGTGACTACTTATGAAGAGAGGATCCGCCTATTTGTTAAGGGGCTAAATTCAAAATTGTAGGTATTGTGTTTTCATCTACAAGGAGAAGCTTTAATGAGGTAACCGACTTTGTTAAGAAAGTGGAGGGGGTGACGCGAGATGATCAGGCTAAGGCATTGGCAAAAAGGGAAAAAAACTACGGTAACTTTCAAGGTACTTACTCCAAAGGGGCAGGGAGGCCAACACTTGCAGCTAGGCCAATTCAGTTTACCATGCCCGCCTCTATAGGTAATTACTTAGGAACTCCACCTCATAATTTTAATTCAGGATAGCCAGGGAGTCGCGCCTTCGACGGGCAGCAGGCCATCTTTTGAACGTACTTGCTATAATTATGGAGAACCTGGGCTTATGAGGAGAGATTGTCCCCACCCCCATGTGATAGATTCCGCGCAGCAGCCGTCTAGAGTAGTGGTACCCGCGGGAAATGGTAATAATGGTCAAGGTCCTCCACAAGGTGGGCGAGGAGGAAATCAGCGAGGCCGCGGAGGTAGAGGAAATGGTAATGCAGGCAGAGGTACGGTGCATCCAGGCAGGGAAGTTTCTCATCATGATGATACGACTCAGCATGTTACGCCTTTTCGGGGAAGAATGAGGTAGAGGCGTATGATGCAGTGATCACATGTAATATTCTTGTCTGTGATCGTATGAGTAATGTGTTATTTGATCCGAGTTCTTCTTATTCTTATGTGTCCATGAGATTTACTTCAGAATTTGATATGAATTGTGATATACATGATGCCCCCATCCATGTTTCTACCCCAGTTGGAGAGTCTGTCATAGTCATCTATGTCTATCGTGCTTGTCCTATTTTGTTTATGGGTTATTAGACTTGGGCTGATTTGGTAATTTTGGATATGACTGACTTTGACATAATCTTAGGAATGACTTAGTTGTCCCCGTATTATGTTGTGCTTAATTATAACACTAAGTCTGTGAATCTAGAAATTCCGGGAAGGGAAAAATTAGAGTGGGAAGGGGTGTACAGGTCTAAGCAAGCTAAGATCATATCCTCTATTCGGGCTAGAAAAATGGTAGGGCAGGGTTGTTTGGCTTATTTGGCTCATATTCGAGATGTGGAGGTTGAGTCTCCATCTATTGAGTCTATTCCTGTGGTGTCGGAATTTAGAGAAGTGTTTCCTAATGACTTGCCTGGTATGGCTCTGGATAGGGATATAGATTTCTGCGTTGATTTAGAACTTGGTACTCGTCCCATTTCCATCCCTTCATATCGCATGGCTCCGGTAGAATTGAGAGAGCTTAAGGCTTAAATCCAAGAACTTCTTGATAAAAGATTCATTTGTCCTAGTGATTCCCCATGGGGTGCTCCACTTTTGTTTTTTAAGAAAAAGGATGATAGTATGAGGATATGTATAGATTATCGATAATTGAATAGGGTCACCATTCGAAATAAGTATCCATTGCCTCAAATAGATGATATTTTTGACCAATTACAAGGTGTATCAGTGTTCTCTAAGATTGATCTAAGGTCGGGTTACCATCAGTTGAAAATTAGGCCTGAGGATGTGCCCAAGATAGCATTTAGAACCCGCTATGGGCACTATGAGTTTCTAGTTATGTCATTCGGGTTGACTAATGTGCCTGCATCTTTTATTAGTTTGATGAACGGGGTGTTCAAGCCATTTCTTGATTCATTTGTTATAGTCTTTATTGATGATATTTTGGTCTATTCGAAAAGTGAAGAAGAGAATTCCGACTATCTTCATATTGTTCTGGGTGTTCTTGGAAAACTAAGGTTGTATAGTAAATTTTCTAAGTGCAAATTTGGTTAAATTTGGTTGCATTTTTGGGTCATGTAGTTTCAAAAGAAGGTGTAATGGTAGATCCCCAAAAGATTGAAGCAGTTAAGAATTGGGTTCGGCCTAGCTCTGTGACAGAAGTTAGGAGTTTTGTGGGGCTCACTACCTACTATCGTCGATTTGTGAAGAACTTTGCTTCTATGCCACTCACTTGAAAAATTTGACCAAAAAGGAGGTACCCTTTGAATGGACTGAAAAGTGTGATGAGAGCTTTCAAAAGCTCAAGACTCTTTTGACTACATGGCCTATTCTAGCATTACCGGTAGAGGGTAAGGATTTTATTATTTATTGTGATGCTTTCCATTTGGGTTTAGGTGATGTGTTTATGCAGGATAAGAGTGTCATAGCCTATGCATCGCGACAATTGAAGGTGCATGAGAGAAATTACCCAACAAATGATTTGGAGTTGGCAATAGTAGTGTTTGCTCTTAAGATTTGGCGGCATTACCTCTATGGTGTCAAGTGTGAGGTATTTACTGATCATCATAGTTTGCAACATGCGTTCACTCAAAAGGATCTGAATTTGAGACAACGAAAGTGGATGGAATTACTCGAGGATTACGATGTCACCATTCAATACCATCCGGGTAAGGCTAATGTAGTGGCAGACGCTTTGAGTCGAAAAACACTGAGTATGGGTAGTTTAGCTTGCTTGAGTGTCAACAAGCGATCTATGGCTAAGGAAATTCAGACCTTAGAGTCTAAGTTCATGCATTTGGGCATCTTAGAAAGAGGTGGGGTGTTAACTAGCATTGAAGTAAGGGCCACGTTCATTGAGGAGATCAAGGTCAAACAATTTGAGGATGAAAATTTGAATGAACTTAAGAAGAAGACTGTGATTGGTAAGGCACAAGAGACTACTCTTGATGTAGAAGGTATGCTCAATTTTAAAGGAAAGATCTGTGTTCCTCGAGTTGATTACTTGATTCAGAAATTGTTGACACAATCTCATGGTTCTTGATATTCAATTCATCCGGGAGTGACCAAGATGTACCGAGATTTGAAGCGAATTTATTGGTGGCCGGGCATGAAGAAAGATATAGCGGTGTTTGTGGCTAAGTGTCAAAATTGCCAACAAGTAAAATATGAGCATCAAAGGCCTACAGGTTTGCTTCAGAGAATGACAATTCCGGAATGGAAGTGGGAAAGGATAGCCATGGATTTTGTGGTTGGTCTTCCCAAGACCTTGGGGAAGTTTTATTCTATCTGGGTAGTGGTCGATAGGTTGACTAAGTCAGCCCATTTTATTCCGGTAAGAATAGATTAAAATGCTGAACAAATGGCTACGGTGTACGTGAAAGAGATAGTTAGGTTGCATGGGTGCCCCTTTCTATCATCTCAGATCGTGGTACGCAGTTTACCTCCAAGTTTTGGAGGAAATTACATGATGAATTAGGCACACAACTCACTTTTAGTACAACCTTCCATCCACTGACGGACGAACAGTCAAAAAAGACTATTCAAGTGTTAGAAGACATGTTGAGGGCATGTGTGATTGATTTTGGAGGGAATTGGGATAAGTTCTTACCTTTGTGTGAATTCTCTTATAATAATAGTTATCACTCCAGTATTGATATGACACTGTTTGAGGCGTTACATGGGAGGGTATGTACATCACCCATAGGATGGTTCGAGCTGGAGATGTGAAACCTTTGGTGGTCGATTTAGTGAAGGATGCTCAAGAGAAGGTGATGAGCATTCAAACTAAACTTTTAGCAGCCCAGAGTAGACAGAAGAAGTATGCAGACAATAAGGTAAGAGACATGACATTTCAGACTGGTGATAATCTTCTTCTTAAGGTATCACCAATGAAAGGGGTGATAAGGTTTGGCAAGAAGGACAAGCTAAGCCTGCGATACATTGGTCCATTTTAGATTCTTGACTGTGTAGGACTGGTAGCGTATAGATTGGCTTTACCTCCTAATTTATCGGGAGTTCAACTGGTATTTCATGTGTCCATGTTGAAGAGATATCATGGTAATAGAGATTATATCATAAAGTGGGACTCAATTGTGTTAGACAAGGACCTCCAATATGAGGAGAAACCGGTTGCAATTCTTGATCGTGATGTGCGTAAGCTGAGGACCAAATAGTTTAGGTCCATGGAAGTTCAATGGAAGCATCATCCAGTTGAGGAAGCAACTTGGGAAACCGAGAGGGACATGCGAGACAAGTATCCCCAATTGTTCGTCGATTTAGGTACTACTTCATTCCTTCTCTAGCATATTTTTCCTAAGTTTTGTCACTCCGGGACGAGTGATGGGTAAATTGGTATCTATTGTAACGACATGTTCCCATCGTTATAGAAAAGCCAATGGGAAAATTTTTTGTACCGAAAAACTTTTTCATAATATTTGTATTTTCCCAACCTAGTCCAGATTTGGATGAAATCGGAGTCTGTGAGGTCTAGGGAAATCAGGCAGAAATTGGGTGATCTGAGTATGAATTTTATCACATGAGTAGATAGATAAGACATTAAGGAACCCGTACAATTTTACGGAATTGAATTCGGGCGAGTAAAACTCCGGAATCGATCTTAGCGTAAACGGGTAGTTTCTGAGTGTCGTTGGTGGAAGGTGTGTTGTGAAATGGGAGTTTGGAATTCTTAAATCGACTCACTGGTTCTGTGCAAGCCACTGAGGTGGTATTTCTCCCGCCAGGGCGAGGCCGCTGTAGCGGAGTGAGTACCGTTGTGGCGGGACAATCACCACTTAAGTCGGAAATAAACCCCAAAATCATTTTATTCTGCAATTTTTGAACTTGAGAGCTAAGGAACGAACCCAGGGCTTTTCTTGATAGATTTTAACCATTCTTGAGGCTAAAGGTAAGATTTTAACTCCCTGAATCAGTTTTTTTATCCGTAGAACGTAATCTAATGGGTAATTATCGATGTGAAAGGGTTTTGATTTGGAATTTATGGTGGAGGAAGCCCTAATCTAGGTATGATCTAGGGTTGATAAAATTGTTATTACTTCAGGTAATTAATTATTATTTATTGATTCTCATATTATATTGATTGTTTGTAGACCAAAAACAAGCGGAACGAATCCGGAAAGGGAAGAATCAAGTTTCTTAGGGGATTCAGGTTTGTTTATAGGTACGTGATGGTTGTGATTCTATGATTATGTGATGTATGTATGTTCTTGCTTCATTATGATACATGTATGTACGTGAATGTTGCATTATTGATCACATTAATTGTAAATGAGGATAGATGAATGATGAATGTCATGAAATCATGACTTGATTGTATGATTATGAGAATGTACATTGTGATTGTGATTGTGGCTTGCTGAATGAAGCGGGTGTTGCGTTCCAACACACTAACTTGGATTGGTTGCCACGTTCCGACATAAATGTGGGATCGGTTTCCCCATTCCGACATAAACGTTGGATCGGGTACCACATTCCGGTATGCTAACTGTTTGGGTTTGTGTTCCATGAGAGGACCAATGACTTGTTGTAACTGTGTACTTGAGAAATGTGAAACTGTACGATTTGGCAAGTCGGCGATGGGAAAACCTTTCGGCGGATTGCCGACATCCTTCGGCGAGCATGGATATGCCCGCCAAAAGTTACAGTGCAATTTAAGTTATAGGGGTGCAGACAAAGGGCGATCAAGAAGACTTTCGGTGAGTCACCGAGTGCCTTCGGCGGCCTCAAGCTTCTCGCCGAAAGTTACAAAGTCAAATATCAAGTAAAGCATGAAATAAAGGTGAGATGGGAAATTTCGGCGAACCGCTTAGTGGTTCGGCGAGCTCGACCAACTCGTCAACTGACCCAACGTGCCTACTTTCAACCCAACTTCTCAAATTCAACCCTGCAACCCCCGAAAACAAAATCAACGCATGCACTAATCAAATTAAACTAAGACCCATAACACCTATTACCCCAGGGTACTTAGACTTCTCCCGATTTTGCCAAATTTGGCCATTTGATGACTTTTGCCCTTAAGAATGACGTCACCCGCTCTATCATTGGGCAAATTATGTCATTTGGCACAACTACGGGTTACTTACACTTCACCCGACTAGACCCAACAACATGCAAACACAACCCCACAAAATTTAGCCAATTTTAAGGCACAAAACTATGGGATTTCAACATTATAAATATTACGGGCAAGATTATCAAATTAAAACAGGCATTCAAACAAATTAACACTATCAGAGAGGCCCAGCACATGGCAACAAAATAAGATCATTTGCATAAGAGTACAAAAGGCCAAGAGTAAACTCGGGGTTCGGAAAACCAACCTTAAATGTCGATAAAGATAAGATTGAAATGCTAGGCGACAATGTAATCCCAATCCGAGCACAAATCAACGACTAAAATACTCTAAAAATGCAAAAATATTGAAACTAAAGTGCGGGTCTGAGTTTGTGATGTTCGAAAGTGAGGAAAAGTGAAAGAGTTGGAAGTTTAAACCTTTGGCCTTTTAAAAACCGTCCAGTTCTCGTCCATTCGACGACATTAGTTGTGCTCGGCGACACGCCAAGTGGTCACTTACCTCGCCGAGTTTTACAGGACTCTCAGTTGATGTGGGGGTCCAAACGACAGTTTAGATCGCGATCGCTGACCTGGTCGGTGACTCGCCAATAATTTCCTGGGCTCATCGAGTTTTAAAGACTCCAATTTAAAGTTGTCTTGAGTCCAACGGCGGTCTAGGTCGGGCTCGCCGACCTCTTCGGCGATGCACTGACTGGACCTTTAGCTCGCCAACTTGCACTTTTCAACAACTTTTCACACTTCAACCTATACAAAAAACACACCATTATTTCTTAAAGCAAAAATAAAGGTATAAACCTTGGGTTGCCTCTCAAGAAGCACCTTAGTTAACGTCGTGGCATGACAAAACTCCCCACTTAAGTTCCATTAGTGAGGTTTGCCTCATTTTCGTAAGGCCACCCCTCTTTTGGCTCTGGGTAGAGAGAAGACAGCACCTGGTCCATTCAGGACCCCAGTAGCTGAATGAGCATAGAATGAGAGGTCGTCATCTGGTTCAGCATCAAGATATTCTCTCTTATCTCCTCCTACACTCTGTCATGTTCTTCGACTTTATTTAGAATGAGTAAGAGGACCTCTTCAATTTACCCGCCCTCTTGTTTCTTCATCTTTCGACTCTCGTGAGGGAGGATGTACATGTCCTTGTTTTTGGACAGCACCCCCAAGTCCTTGACTTTTTTGGCCAAGGTATCCAGCTGACCCAACAACGTGACCAAGTCTTGGTCCTTCTCAGTTTGTTGGTTTTGGCCACACAATCAAGGAGTTGGGCTTTGGTCTCATAAGAGTGTTGCATCAAGCAGCCCGAAGAGAGTTGGTCATCCATTATTCTATTTTTGGGGCTAAGACCCTGATAGAAACATTCCAGAAGTAGTTTATCCGAAATCTCATGAGTTGGGCATTGTTGCAATAGGACTATAAACCTTTGCCACAACTCATACATGGACTCACCCTCTAATTGCTTGAAATTTAGGATGTTATCCCTAAACATCATCAATTTTGAAGGAGAGTGATCCATTAGGTTACTGTTGCTACCAAATATGCTCCAAGTCTCTGCTCAAAACAGCAACACACAAACCAAAACTAAAAATTAAGGAAGTTCAACTATAATTAACAAGAACAAAATCCAGCTTAACTCAGAATTCTCAAGTAACACCACTCTCCGGCAGCAGTGCCATTTTGATTTCACGTATCAGGACACTTCATCTAATACCAAGTGCCAACGATCGTAAAGTAGTAATATAACCCAACTAAGTGAGTTGGGGTCGAGTCCCAAGGGAGTGGTTTGTAATTGAGAATCAATAGGCAAGTACGGATACGCTCAAGTCAATCATAGCTAAAAACATTTACTAATAAAAGCATGGTTCAAATTTAGGGTGACACAAGTGTCAAATATCAGGGGGATTTGTTTCAACTATCACCTACAATAGCAAATAATACGAAAATAACGAGTATAGAGACGAGTTCTTGGGATGTGATTGGATTATGGGCTAAGGTAGACAATTGGGTAATTAAAATTAATAGTGAATAGTTGTAAATCAGTGAATAAGCGAGACTTCAATGGGGGTAAACTTTATGTCGAATAATTTACCCCGAATCAAATTGGTTTCTCTCGAACACCAATAAGCAATAGTTAAGAACAACCTTCGCTTTAGTCCATTCACTCTCTCGAGCTGAATGTGTGGAAAATGGTTTAGGGTTCACTCTCTCGAGTTGAACCCATGACAACCCAATACCCACAGACCATCGATTCAGAAATTTTGGTTTTAAAACCTCTCTCTCGAGCAAGCCAAAAACATGAAGTTAGGATTGTATTTCCAACTACAACCCATTAATTTCAACCACAATTACTGAACGAAATCAATTTTAAACATCATTTAAATTATGAATTAATAATACCCAGCAGTTAAATCAACCCATAATCACATAATCACACCCCAAAAATTGGGGTTTTAGCTAGACATCATAAAAAGGTAAAAATTATTACCAAGTTGTGTTTCCATCAACAGGGTAGGATTGATATAGTCTTCACAAAGGTCTAAGATGAAGAATCTTCAACACCCACTTCCAATTTCTTCGAAATGGAAATCTTCAATGCTAAGGAGAAAATGTCTCTAAAACTCAGTTCTAAGCTCTCTAACTTGAAAACTAAATAATCTCAATGATAAAAATGAACTCTTCTCTAAACTAAGAATTTAAAAACATATTTATAGTCGCCCAAAAATGTGTAACGAAGGACCATTTGGCGCAATAAGTCGGGATCGCCGATCATTATGTCACATTTTTGCTTTGGCATTCAGCATCTTCAAGTTTTGAAACATTGGGCGATATGGCACTGCATCGTGGAGTCATTCAACGACTCGCTGACTGCTCCTTTCTATCGCCGACTTAATTTTCTCCTTCAGGGCTTGGCATAGTAGAATATTAGGTGAGACCATGGACATTCGGTGACTCGCCCAATGGGTTAGGAGATCCTCAGGCTTTCTTTTCTTCGTTCTTTCAGCTGTTTCTTTTTTGCTCAATAATGTCCATGCTTTGTTCCTCAATCCAAATACCTAAAATTCAAGGATTTACATCAGTTATTGGCACAAAATATACATTTGAGGACACTAAATCTATTAAAATGAAGCCCTAAATGAGGCCAAATCGTAGACTCATCAGGAGTCACAAAGGACAAAGTAGCACCGGGATCAAGTAAAACATAGACAACTATTTGGAAAACTTTTAACATACCGGTCACTAGGGGAACTCTCTTGATCACCTCTAGTCTGGAGGGCATAAAATTGGTTCTGCTTAGAAGCATTTGCACCCGAACCACTTGGACCAGATGAAGAGTAAGGTTGAGCCCTACGACGAGTATCTCCCTCATTCTTAACAACCATGGACAATTTCTTATCTTGTGATCCATCTTACCACACCCATAACAAGCATTGGAACCTACTAGACACTTACCCTTATGATTTCTCCCACATTTAGCACAAGTAGGCATCAAGGACTTACTACCATCTCCTTGAGTTTTAGGGTTAGACACCCTTTCATTGTTAGACCTTGGAGGAGAATTAGAAGAACCTTTCCTATAGAAATTTTCCCAAAACTTTGAACGACCCCGTCCAGCGGACCTAGAATATGAAAAGTTACCATCATCTGTTCTTTCCCTCATTGCTTCCCTAGATCTTTCATTAAGCTTTCCTCTTCAATCTGTTGGGCATGCACCATAAGATGAGAAATGTCCATGTCATGGACAAGCATAGCGGTGCGAGATTCTTTGACTACCATATCGGACACACCCGACACAAACTTATTCATCTTGGCACTACGGTCTGCCACAATAAAGGAGCATATTTGGTAATTGAGTTAACCTCAAAGCATATTCCCTCACACTCATATTTCCTTTCCGAAGGTTAATGAACTCAAGCACCTTGGCATCTCTCATCTCAAGAGGGAAGAATCTATCAAGAAAAGCACTTTTAAACCTTTCCCACTCTATAGGACCCACTTCTTCCGGCCTTGCCTCTTTCCATTGGTTAAACCAAATCTTAGAAACCTCTTTGAGTTGATAATCGACTGATTCCTCCTTCTCTACAGGAGTCACTCCCATAATAGCGAGTATCTTATAGACCTCATCAATAAACTCTTGAGGATCTTCCTCAACTTTAGAGCCATAAAATTCCAGAGGTTTCATCTTTGTAAATTCCCTCACTCTTGCCGCCGCCGTACCCCCATTTGAGTTCACGGGGGGTACCACCTCTCCATTGGCTTGGGCCATCACTGCTTGAGACAACACTTGGAAATACAACCTACACTCCACATTTGATACATTTTAAACCAAAGGATCAATTGGAGTTTGAGGAGGAGCTTGGGGAGGAACTTTTTGGCCCACATTGCCTCCCTCAATCCTTTTAGAATTAGCCCTTCTAGTAGTCATATCCTGAAAACCATCGGGTAAGGATTAGGAGAAAGACCTTATAGCGCTAAACTCTATGGCACGACTTAGAGAAATGAAGAAGCGAAGTTTCTTAAACATCTAATAGGCTCTCATTCATAAATGTGGTGTGCTTCACACTTATGAACAAGACTCTACTTGATGTGGTTTGAGACATCCTAGAACCATTCTAAACCTTGTGCTCTGATTACCAAGTTTGTCACGACCTAGGAGTACCCCCTAGATGTAACAAGGCGTACAAGACCCCGAGAGGCCTCATACAAGCCACTTAGCGTATCATAACATAAAGTAATAGAAAATGGTGCGGAGATTTAAAACATTTCAAAACAATCAAAGTCTTTATAAAATGAGCAGAATTCTAATACAATTTTCTCAAACCATCTAACCAACATGAATAAATCTTGGGACACAGCCTATACAATAGTCTAAACATGAAATAAAAGACATAAAATAAAGTGGTGGTCAAATCCTCGAATGCTATGAGGACTCACCAAATCTTCAATCCTTGATCTACTATGATTCTAGACACAAGGGTGAGAATCAGTATTGCCGGACCCTACATTTGATAAGAAATGTAGGCAAGAGTATGTGTTAGTACAAACACGTACTAAATATGATGGCTAGCATAAACAACATAAACATAATGGTTAGGTAATGTAAACCATAAGCATAATCAATGCACATAAATCGTCATCATAATAAAGGACGAGTACTTCTTAAGCAACCTCTACTTATCCTTAATCAACACTTCGGTCGTTCACCTCTAGTCATGCTTACTTCATGGAAGGCATCTCAAGCAACAATCCAAGCTATTCATTCTTCATAACATAGTCCACATTATTCATACTTAATTTTCAAGACATGGGGGTTCACCTTCTTGCCTACCTTGCAAAGTTTAATGGGTATTCACCTCTTGCCTTACTTACCTTAAGATCATAGGTACTCACCTCCACAATCACATCATATGAGATGGGTACTCACCTCCACGACATTTCCAAAGGATAATGGGTACTCGCCTCCATGTCCATTCATCAAAATAGGAACTTGGAGAATCACCTCTTGTTCAATCCTAAGGAGTATGGGAAATCACCTCATACCTTTCTCATATGGAGGTCGAAGGTAGTCACCTCTAGCCTCACCAATTACATAATATTTTAGTCTAGATTCATTTTAGCTGAGAAATCCTTTCAACCTAGATTCATTCATCTGAGAAAGCCTTTCACATTCCTATATTCATACCTAAGCAATTCATGTGGGAAGTATCCCTTCCATAACAATAATATCAATTACCAACTACTCACATCAATAGCTTTACTCTCAAAGTACTACATCTCATTATCATCATTTATACTTTATTCTCAAGCAATTGACATCATACAACATCAATCCCATAAGGATAAGCCTAAACCCATAAAGTTTCCTTTCATGGCATCAACCCAATTATATCAATTCTAGGTTAGAATCATGGAATAGGCATGGGTACATGTAATTTCATCCTAAAAACATATAATTCAATCATAAACAATCATAATGCACTCAATTGGACCAACACTCATCAGTACCCATAACATTGGAAGAACCCTAACTAGAATTAGGAAATTCTTCTTCAAATTGGGGAATTCTATGGGACTCCATGGAAGGAAGGATTATATGGATGAAAAGGTCATCATACCTTGATTACAAAGCTCACAAGAAGCTTGAAGATTGGAGACTTGAACTTGACCAAACTTCAACTCTTCCTTCTTCTTCCACCTTCTAGAGAGAGAATATTTGAGAGAAGAGTTTTGGTATTTCTTTTGGGATTTGAGAAAATGACTTGAATGGGTGAATTTTAGGGGTTAAAAATACTTATATAAGTGTTTTCTACTTAGGCAAAACGACACCACTTTGATTTAATCAAAACCGAAAAAGACCCATATACCCCTAAAATAACTGCCAGGCACGACCGATGGACCGTGGCTAGGACAATGGACCATCCTGCACGGCCGTCGTTCAATGGTCAAAGACTGGTTTCTGGACCTTGGACCTACGGACTTTGGACCACAGACCGTGGTCTGACCGGTGGTCCGTTGGTCAAGACGTGGTCCTGAGGTTTGAGCATTGGCTTAGGGTGACCAACCACGCACCCTCCCTACGATTCGTGGCTCAGTCCACGGGCCGTGGGTGGCCTCTCAAGGATAGCACCTGCAATTTTGTTGAAATGGTTGTTTTGCCTTGTTTCAAATCTGGGGTATTATATCTACCTTGAATTTGAATTATGATTAAAGGTTATGATTCATATTATGAATGATTTCTAGGTGTTTAGAAGTAGTTTAGAGTGCTTAGAATCAATAGGATTTGAAGGAACCCTTTTAAAGAACTCAAATCGATAGTTGATCTCGAAGGATTCACAATTTAACTCAAAGACTTTCTTGAACTCTACTCTTAACTCTTCCTTGAATTTGAATTATGAATTCAAGGATCATTACTTGATAAATAGGATTTCTTGATGATTGGATGTAGGTTGGATAATAAAAATCACTGAGAGAGAGAAGACATGTTTTGAAAGATCGAATAAGGAACGAAGAACGGAGGCGGAAGGGACTTGACATCCCTAGCGCAGAAGTGGCGCACTGCGCCAGCCCTCAATTTACTAAGGCTGGTCTTCGGCACACTGCAGGCGCAGGGCGCCAGCCCCTCAGGCGCAATAGGGGTGCGCCACCCCAACCACGTTCCGGACGAAACTGATGAACTTTTCTTCAAAAATATTTCAACCCTACCTCATCTAAACTCGAATGATCTCCTCCAAACTCTTTTGGATCCTTAAACCCAACCTAATTACAGTGACTTCTACGCAAAAAACTCACCAAGAACAACACTCATTCGCAACTCTCACCTCAATAATTCAACAAGGACTTCATTATCAAAAATGAAGCACAAAACTTCAAGAACTTAACAAGATTATCAATATACTCAATCTCATGGATGAAATTCGTAAAAAAGAAACTCATGATTGGCGTGTGGGAGAAAAAACCCAATACTATGGAAGCTTGCATACCTCTTAGGATAAAATTCTTGGTGAAATCACTCGAAGAATCGCAAAAATCTTAAACACTCTTCCTTTTCTCCTTTTTTCCTCTTCTTGAACTCCGCTAAAAACCCTAAGCGTATTTTAGGAATAACTAAAACTGATTCTAATCAGTTTAGACTTCTAAAACCTTACTAAAATGTTTAAATTTGATTGGGTAAGGAAAGGATCAAAATACCCCTCATATATTCGGGTAACTTTCCTTAATTGGACAACCTAACTTCAAACGGGCATATCTCCCTCATACGAACTCAAAAATTAGCAAACTTAGTGGAGTTTGAAAGAGGACTCATAGATCTTTCTTTTGATATCTTATGGGTCTCCTAACTCATCTTGTGCTAAAAGTTATGGTTCTTTGAAGTTGACTCAACACTTAAAAGAACTTAGGAATGACTTGAATGAACTCTCTTCTAAAACCCTAAGCGTATTTCGATTTATGAAAACTGACCCAAATTATATTTGTCCCCATAATATTACTAAAATCGTTTTAAGTTGATTGGATAAGGAAAAGACCAAAATACCCTCATATTTTTGGGTAACTTTCCTTAATTGGACAGCCCAACTTCAAACGAGCATATCTCCCTTATACAAGCTCGAAAATTAGCAAACTCGGTGGCGTTGGAAAGAGGATTCCAAGACCTTTCATTTGATATCTCATGGGTCTCTTAAATTAGAGTCAATTTCCTAAATGGTAACCCAAGTTAAGGGAATTGCCTTGAAATATCATTTATGTTTCATTTAGGACCAAAATATCACTCAACTATCACTATTTTCCTCCAAATATACTTGACACTTCAAAAACCTCACTCTCTCCTAATTGGCATGACATGTCATTTAGAATTTTTTTAAAAATAATAGACTAATTTAATTCATCAAACTCATTTAACTAAAATAATGATCGTATTTTTTTTTTTAAATATTAGTTTATTAAGAATAGATTTTCATACTTAAGAATCTTTAATCATAATTAAACTTTTTATTTTTTTATATTGTGAAGAATAGGTTTTTAAAACGTACTATAATATCATCAATTTTAAATATTTATAAACACATACATTCAAAAAAAATTGATATACAAATCACTCATGAATGCTAACTTACATCAATTAATCATAAATTGTATAATGAATCAATAATATTAAAGGTCAATTAACGGTTACAATAATATTAATTGTGTATTTTGAAATTCATGCGTACCATTTTATTTTATTTTTTGAAAAAATAGAAAGTGAATAATATTATATTTTTTATCCAAAAAAAATTCTAAATGCCTCAAAAGTCTTCTTCTATTCTAGTTGATATTTCATGTCATTAAATCATCATTTTAAAAAATAATAGACCTATTTAATTCATCAAACTTATTTCTCTACAAAACAAATATATAAATTACATGAGAATTTATGAAGATTATTAAAAAATTAAAAAATCTAATTCCTTTATATATTTTTACCAAACAAAATTCAATGAAAAAACCTCTTTGTGCAATTATTACCTGGTAATTTTTAAAATTCCTAAGTAAATTATTTGAAAAATTTAAGCAATTTTTTTCATAAAAGTATTCAAATAAATTCGTAAGGTTGACAAAAAAGTTGGTAAGAAAGACAAAAATATTATTTAACATTTTTTAATTTAATTTTTATTTTTATTCTTTTATTCTATATTATATTATATTTTAACTTCTCATACAATTAAACACCAATATATATTCTTATCTCATCCCACATTCATGAAATACAAGTAATAATTAATTGAATTGCCTATTTTAATTCAATAATATACATATTATATGAGATTAATATATTGATAAATAAAGATCAAAATTTTATTTTCTAATATAAATATTATTCACTTTCTATTTTTTTTCCAAAGAAAGATATTGTAAGTATATATGGATTTCAAAGCACCCAATTAATTAAATTTTAATAGTTAATAGACCTTCAATATTATTGATCCATTATATAATATATGATTCATTGATGTAAGTTGACATTCATAAGTGATTTATATATCAATATTTTTTTAATATACTTGCTCATAATTACTCAAAATTGATGACATTATGGTAAGTTTTAAAAAACTATTCTTCACAGCATAAAAAAGTAAAAAAAATTAATTATGATAAAAGATTATTAAGTATGAAAATTTCTTCTTAATAAACTAATATATATATATTTCTTAGAAAATAATAAGATCATTATTTTAGTTAAATGAGTTTGATAAATTAAATGAGTCTATTGTTAAAAAAAAGTTTTTAATGACATGTCATGCCAATGGGAGAGAGTGAGGCTTTTGAAGTGTCAAGTATATTTGGAGGAAAATAGTGATAGTTGAGTGATATTTTGGTCTTAAATGAAACATAAATGATATTTCAAGGCAATTCCCTAAACTTGGGTGACCATTTAGGGAATTGACTCATTAAATCGTCTTGTGCTAAAAGTTATGGTCGTTTGAAGTTAACCCAAAACTTAAAAGAACAAGGAATTCTCTTTAGTTCTTTTTGGAACTCAAGGTGCTACATCTAGCGACCCTAAAACTTATTTTAAATTCCTCGGTAAAATCTTACTCACAACGAAGAATGGTTCGAGTCTTATCACAATTTTTTTTTGAGGTGTTGCATCAGTTTTACTTCAGTCAATCACATTTTTTTAGATGATTTTTTTTAACTCAAAATTAACTTTATGATTTTGGTTGAGAAAAAAAATTATTCACAAGTCAATGTTGTAATATTTACACCACATAAATTACACTGAAAGCTTGGATATTGCTCTCAAAGTTCTAAAATCGGATGACATTCTTATATCTTATCTACTTTTATTATGGATTTTACTGGAAAAATCTTATTTTCTTTTATTAATATTTTTTTTGTTTCTTTATGCTACGTGAATATTTCATTAGGCATCTTGTGACATGGTTTACCGTCTATTTTCGATTTAATCAGTATTTTTGAACAAATTGTTAACAATAATGTTTGGTAAAATAATATTGTTATTGCTTCATTTTTCAAGTTCTATATTCTCCTCTTTTCTAAATTTTGTATCGCTTTATATACATATAATTTATTATCCTTAACGTAGATCTAGAACTGGACTTGACACAAACATGATCTACCGCACAAAGGATGGTTGATTATTTGATGGTGTTTCATTATGGTATGAAAAATGTTGTCTTGAAACAATATTTAATGTCACGCACCATGCAATTTTTTTTATGCAATTATATATATATGTATGTATGTGCGTTTAATTCTTTGTTCTTTGACCAATGCAAATAATAATGAATTTTAATTTAAATAAAATTTGAGTTGGAATAAAATTTAAACTTTTTTTATCAGCTTAGAAGATAAACCCACACATAAAAGAATTTTAAATTATCTCTTAGTATTTCATAAACTTATTATTTTCAGATGTTATAAAATAAATTTAAATATATTAATTTAATATTAAATTAAAAAATAATTATAGAGAACTAATTAAATTAAAATATAAAGATAAAGAATTAATAATAACAATAATAATAATATCAATATTAATATAATAATTATAAATAAATGAATAAATAATAGTAGGAATAGTAGTACCAACAACAATAGTAAAAATTAATAATAAAAAATAACAAACAATTGAAAGAAAGAAGGATGGAAGATAAATAAGGAAAAGATAAGAGAAAAAAAAACATAGGACAAATATGCACAAATATGCACAATATTTTTTAAAAATCTAGGATATGGAAGAGAATAAAAAGTTCTCTTTAAAAATTGATATGATATTTAAATTTGGATTTAAAATTTTAAAATAATTAATTTTAAATTAGTATTTATAAACCGTCGGTTTCACGTTCTTCATAAAAAATGAAGGTGGCTATCAGTTTTAAAATCAGCACACAAAAAATCAATAATTTTAAATTTGTATTTTATAAAAAGTGTCAAATATCAGCACCATTAAAATATAAATTATTTTTTCAAAATTTGTATCTAAAATTAACATGCAAAAAAAAACTGAATTACCAACTAAATAATTCTATATTTCTTTTATCCTAAAATTAAAAATTGGTCGCTGTTTTCCAATTTGAATTTTAAAATTCCTTTTCTGAAATAATTTTTTTAAAATCATATATATATAAGAGAACCTTAAGCCCGCCTATGTGGTGTCACCACAAACAAGGATTCCCTTTTAATTTATTTATTTTCAACCCTTTCATGAAAAATTATGACTTTTATGAAAAGTTGGGACTTTAATGAAAAGTTGGACTTTAATGAAAGGTTGTAACATTTATGAATGTTTGTGACTTTTACTAAAAGTTGCGACTTATATGAAAAGTTGCGACTTTTATGAAAAGTTGCGACTTTTATGAAAATTTGTAACTTCTATGAAGAGTTGTGACTTTTATGAAAAAGTTGTGCCTTTTATGAAAGGTTATGACCTTTCCTAAGGGTTGTAACTTTTCCGAAGAGTTGTGACCTTTCCAATAAGGCACAATAAACATTTGTTCACACTACCTTTTGTTGTCTAGCTATAAATAGAGGGATTTTCTCTCATTTTAAAACAACAAAAATATTGAAATTCTTCTTTTTCTGCCCAATTAAATATTCGTGTACAATTTTTTCTTTTCCGTTTCATCCTATTATTACAGATCCTGGTATGTTTTTTTACAGTCATTAATTTTTGCTTCTGTTATTAATTGTTGTTTTTGAATACATATTTAAATTTTGTTGTTTATGTTTCTATAAAGTTATTGTTATAAGTATTTGATAGTACATATTAAATAACACACGTTAATTGAGTATTTATGCAAGTTTTCTCTACTCAAATTGTTGAAGGTACGTAAAAAAATTCCTTAAAGATCTATACTACCATCTTTTGAAGACAAAATTCAAATTTGGTATGCCATTGTAAGGACATAAAGACCTTCAAAGCTTTATCTCACTTTGATGTGCGAAGTGAACAAGGAAAAGAAGACAAGAATTAATAAACTTTTGACATGCGTTCAAGGATGTGCCGGATGACCTATAGAGGAATATGATTAAACTGGAGCCTCTTTTAATCCCAAAGACATAGATAACTACACAATAAATTAATTGCTCATATTCAATATGAAATATGGACAGATTCTCAAGTTTACTGCAAGTTGTAAATACTTTCTTGAAGTAATAGATGTGTTTCTCGACACTGCGATTGAAGTAGAACTGTAGTTTCAAATTGAACTTCATCAGTCTGGTATGTTGATTTAAAAAAACACCCAAACAAACTGAATAATTTGTGTAGTATTTTCCCTTTCAAGTATATATAATAAGTTGAATTGTTGTCCAATATGTGCATTCTCCCTTTAATTTTTCATTTTAATAATTACTTATGATACATTTAAATGGGGAACTTTTAAATGATATATGAAAGCAAAAGGTAGAACTGAACTTCCTACACGTTAGAATTAGATTTTTTTTTTCTTTTTTTTTCATCCTTTTAAAATTTGTTTATCCCTTCACCAACGATTATTTATTTATTAGAAAATTTAATATCTCTATATCTCTGATACGGTTGATGTTCATTTGAATCCCCAAAAATATCAAGTAGTAACACACCCTGGGAAAAAAGATAAATTATAAAATCAAATTACAGATGATTGATTGAAGGATAAATGATAGATATTATAATTATCACCGTCCTTTCCATTATTAATGTTTGTTACTACGTAATCTTGTACGAAAGATAATATAGTATTTTAGTTTTAATGACTCATAGATTTTAAATATTATTTAATAAATTATGTAATATTAATTTTCGCGCGAAGCGCAGGTGATTTTACTAGTAATTAAATAAAGGAAACCAATTTTTTTTAAAATAATTTAAAATTACAAAGCTTATATGTGGGTGGTTAATTTAAAAAAATACTGAATGATAAAAATGCAATTCCGAATTTTGAATTTTAATTTAAGAAAGAGATAAAATTTTAAAACTAACATTTGGATAACTTTTCAGAGCATATCCACTTTTTCATTTGGATAACTTCCCACATATGATTCATATTTCCACATATCCATGTCTTCTTTTTTCTTGTTCGAAAATCAATATATATCAGTTTCCTTTACAGTTTTCAAAAATTACAGATGATATATAATTCAGTTTTCTTTATAGTTTTCAAAAAATACGGACGATATGTAATTAAATTTTCTTTCACTCTTCTTTTCTCATTAAAAAAAAACTAATTATTATGATATGCCAGATATATTGTTATTCAATAAAATTGAATTCGTTGTTTCACAGTTTTTATAATTTATAGGGAAAAGGGTCAGAAATGCCCTTAAACTATGTGAAAGGAACAAAAATGTCATTCGTTTATAGTTTGGCTCAAAAATATCCTTACCATCAATACTTTGGTTCAAAAATGCCCTTAAACTACGCGAAAGGAACAAAAATGCCCTCCGTTTGTAGTTTGGTCCAAAAATGTTCTTACCGTCAATACTTTGGTCCAAAAATACCCTTATTGTTATTTAATAAAATGCTCATATTTCAAATAAATATATTAATATTTTCTCTTTAACACATTCTTTTTCTAATACTAAATTTTTTTTAAAAAATAGCAAAGGTTTACCTTACTTCAATTTAGAAAAAAAATAAAAAATAAAAACATTTCTTATTTTACTATCATTATATAAATATAAATTAATGATGGATATACTATGATCTTATATATATGACATATATTACCTGTCGAAAGGTTACATGAAGTTATTCTATTTTAATTGATAAAATGAGATTAAGAAGAAAAAAATATTTCTTACAATTTTATTTGTTAAAGTAATTTTAGAAGAAAGAAAACAAAAATAGTGTTCTTTAATAATATTTTAACTAGGAAGAAGATGTGTTTAAAAAGAAAAAAATATTTATTCGGAAAAGGGTATTTTTGACCCATTTTGTAACTATAGGGGCATTTCTGAACCAAAGTATTGACTGCAAGGACATTTTTGAGCCAAAGTATAATCAGAGGGCATTTTTGGGCCAAACTATGATCAAAGGGCATTTTTATTCCATTTACATAGTTTAAGGGCATTTTGAACCCCTTTTCCTAATTTATATTGCAAGAGTTGTTTTACAGATTTGACGTTCATTTAATCTACTAATTTTAGATATAATTAACTCAATTATTATTTTCGTCAAATATTTGTTTGGCGGTATAAATGACTTTTCGGTTCTTGTATATCACTTTAGGCTTTAAAAAATTAACTTTGTAAACTATTAGTAGTTGATAAAATTCTTTCTTATTTTTTTAGGAGAAAACTAAAACAAGACACGAAAAAAGTATAAAGTGATTATATTAACTTTTACAAGCTTGAGGATTGAAGCAAATGATAAAAGATGAACACAAGATAGTATATAGCTGTGTGTTTTTACTGTATTTTTTTTTCTTGATTGATTGACTGACTCTAAATAACATTATATATTACCAAACATAGAATTTTGTATAAATTCCCCCTATTGTTAATATAGATTTTTGTATTGTTGAAAGTCTTAGTTTCTCCTCTATTTTTACATATATTTTTTGTGAACAAAAAATATAAGAAATAATTTAAGGAATCAAGATCAGAAAGTTATTGTAGTTACAATGTAAAAATATATAATAAATATAATATTACTTAAAAGGTATTAATACATTTAAAATATGAAGTAACTAAGTAATTTTAAGTGCTGTGTAAGGCCACTAACTCAATTCTTAATAGATTTTTAATAATAAAGTATATTAATTTTAAAATATATGTAGCTTACATCATTAATTTAAATTATAAATATATCATATTGGAAACAAAAATATAGATAATTCAAAATCATGATTTTAATTAAGGTAAACACACTAAATAAATAAATCAAAAGTAATATAGTAACCAAATGTTGGCGAGAGGATAATAGGTATTGCGTGAACGTGTTTATGATTTTGATTAATTTTAACAATAATAAAATAAAATAATTCTTAAAATTATTATTGAAAAATTTAAGTAATGAGTTGTAACGATCCGTTAGGTCGTTTTGAACACTAGACCTATTTCTTTCATAAAAGAACCTTCCAGTAAATTTTAAATGAGAGTTTTGGAACTATTTGATAACTACGGTTATTTAGTTGACGGATATTTATTAAATTATTATTATTTTTATTTAATGGGTGGTTAATGAGTCAAAACCATAATTTATTTAATGTCCAATACAATTAGCCGTGGTGAAATATTGAATTAAGTAAGAAAGGGTTTGGAAGAATCTCACCTGCGGACGAATAAGGTGGAAAACTTTATGCAGCGTCACGAAGAGCGGCCAACTGCATCAGGTAATAATTTAGTATATGCATTATATTTTTTAAGGTAAATTCCATATTGCTATTATTATATATTTGGTGTGGGAAGAATTGGATTTGAGTCTTGGTGTCGGCTAATTAAATTGAGGGCTTGTTTCTGTTGATAATTGGTTACAGGAATTAGTGGTAAGTGATGCATGATTGAATAATGATTTGAAATAGTAAATTAGAAAATTAAGGATGGTCAGTGACCATTTGATGATTGGGGATATTAGAGACAAAATTAAATTTACCACCAAGTTAAGCTTTAATTTTTTGTTACAACCACGAGTTTCATGAATTAGTGGGCTTATGCCTTTTAAAAAAGATACTATCATTATATTATCAAGTTTTGGATATATTAAGATACGTAATTAAATATTAGGTGTATTATATTACATGCATTTATTACATTTGGTATTAAAGAAATTGAGACTTAACCCTAGGCTTAAGATTTAAGAATTATGAGACTTAACAAGTTAGTTGGCATCAAGATTAGGAGCTTGGTAATAGAATTGAGCTCGGTTACTTACAAATTATCCATACTTGATAGATTGGGAATGATTTGAGGCATCGAAGAAAGGAAAAGAATTGGCGAATTAGCTTACGTGACTTTGGTTCTTCGGTGGAGGTAGGTTATCGTTTATTGTATGTGATAGATAGACTCTTAGTGATTGATAGTCATTAAGTGATATTGTGAATTTTTCTATGTACTTGGTTGTTGTGGTTTGGATAATATATATGTTGTTGTGATTGGTTTGTAATCCCAAGACCACAAAATTCATAATCTTGAACTTGTTCTATTAAAGTGATGCCTTGAATAAAGAAGGTTTGATGAAATATTGTTAAGGAAGTGGAAATAGATGATAAAAAATGACAAATGAATTAACTATATGGTTGGATCGGGTGCCACGAGCCGAAACAGTATTATTGGATCGAGTGTCACATTTCAACACGGTATTATTAGATCGGGTGTCACGTTCCAACACGGTATTATTGGATCGGGTGTCACGTTCCGACACGATATTATTGAATCGGGTGTCACGTTCCGGTACGGTAACATCAAAGAAAAATATATTGAAATAACTTAAAGTACTCAATCTCAAAGAACCAATTTCCCAAATGAGCATGGTGTGGAGGCATGAGTCCTCGTGTGTGTTCTTGATATTATGACTGATTACGGAATTGCTTCAGTGCTACTGTCACTTGTTCATGTTTCTTGTTGCTTGCCACCTACTAAGTTCTATAGTTGATTTTATACTATTACTTTATGCATATTAGTTACTATTTTGAGTCGGCTGATGATATCTACTCAGTACATGTTGCCCTATACTGAGCCCTACTTGTATTTTTCTTTGTTTTCCTTTTGTGGAGTGCAACAAGTGTACAAACGACTTTGACTCGCCCTCAGCTCTAGCCAGTCTCCAACACATCAGTTTTCAGGGTGAGCTATTCATTCTAGCTCGTGTTGGATTCTCTAGGTCATGGCATGATGTCCTTAGTTTTCGGACACAAATTTTTATTAATTTATTTTGGTGTCTTTGATACACTTTGGGACCGTTTGGCTATAAATTTCCCAACTAATATTTGGGGGAAAATTTGGCAAATAGTGTTTGTCCATACAATTTGTCATTATTTGGCAAATACCCCAAATTTTCAAATACTAGTTTTTTCTAGTATTTGGGTCAAATCTCATTATTTGGGATCTTTTAAAAATTAAAATTTTACACCAAACTTTTATATTTTACAAAAACACCCTCTATAGTAGTTGTTTGCGTTGTATTACAATTTTTTTTACGTGAACACCAAAGTAGTGATGAAATATTTAGTGAATATGAAAGTGATGATATGATTGTTGATGAAAATGATGAACAATTGGCTCGGGGCAACAAAGTCCTGTGCTTTGTCTACTTCACGATGTATGGAATGATGCTTGTTGCACTCACTTCAAACTACCGCATTGCTCCAGTGTCATGGACACTATTTGTTATTTGTTGCAACGAAGATCCATTGACTTGTAATACAAACTTATGGTTAGTTTTGATAGTTTTTAAAACTTATGGGTATAAATCACATTTTTTCTAAAAAAGTCAAATATATTTCCCAAATACTATGGCCAAACACATGGTGAAATTTAACCCAAATTTTCACAAATAATATATGCCAATTTTTTTTGAAAATCTATGGCCAAACGCTAGCTTAGGCTTAGTATTTGGAGATTAGATGTCCTTGATGTGATGACTTTCAGATTTTGGAAAATGATATTTTAATAGACTTTAGTGGATTTGAATGTAATGACCCTCTTGGTCATTTCTGTGTTTTGCCTTCTATGTGTCGTTTAGAGCGTTCCTATAGCGACCCCAAGTCATTTATGACTTGCTGGGACTGACAGTTCGGTCACCTGGTCGTTCGTTTGGTCTTGGTGCGAGTTT
>JAJOOS010024708.1:0-30433 GCA_029582725.1 Solanum chiquidenum
TTTGCTAGATCTAGTTGGGGCATGTCCCAACATTTATAGTCAGTTTAGAGGCTTATTTCAGACATAGTTAGATTCAGCTTAGTATTGAGTTAATATTTTCTTTGTATTAAACTCATTAGTTTTCATTCATTTCAGATTTAGTATATGGGTATTCTCCATCATATTCAGATTTATTTATGATTATAGCTTTCCCACAGTTTCTATTATTCAGTTTATCTTTAGTATGCTCATGACCATGCCAGCAGGGTTAGCTTGGGATCACTTGTGGTCCTAGGTCCCGTGTCCACGTCTTGGGGGTAGTTTTGGGGCGTGACAATCAATATCATTTACGAACAAACAAAGCATTTCACAATTCTCAATTATACAATTATGTCAAGACAATGGTCCTCTCATGGAACCCAAATCCAAACTGTTAGTGTACCAGTTCGTGATACCCGGTCCATTGTTTATGTCGGAACGTGGCAATCGATTTGATGTTTATGCTGAAACGTGGCAACCGATCCCAGTTAGTGTGTCAAAACGCAACGCCTGATCCATTCAACAAACCACAATCACAATCACAAGCATATTCCCAAAAACACATTATCAAGTCATGATTCATGGCATTCATCATTCATCTATGCTCATTTACAATTAGTGTGATTCAATAATGCAACATTCGCATACATACACGTATTATAATAAAGCAAGAACAAACATACATCACACAACATGAAATCACAACCATCACCTACCTCGAACTAAGATTGAGTCCTCCTAAGAAGCTTGATTCTTCCCTAGTAGGTGCTACTCTTACTCGGCCTCTACCCCTGCCTCGATCGCAACCTCTTGCTGCAGATTCCTCAGCTGGATCATTGATGGGATCTACGGGTCTGACGCCGTTGAACCTAGTGTTAACTATCTGCGGACAGAAGAGTGAAGGAGGTTAGATACCAATTCAAATCGCCAGATACCAATTGGAATCAAGTTATAGCACGACAAGAGACAAGAGAAAATAGAGAGATTTCCTAAAGTCCTATAGCCTCTCGAAGAAAAGTACAGAAGTCTCTGTTTCATTCCGCAAGACTCTACTAGACTCGTTTTGGTACATCGAGATCAACGAACCTAGGGCTATGATACCAACTTTGTCATGACCCAGACCGTCGTGATTGGCACCCACACTAACCCTCAGGTGGGAGAACCATAACTACTAAACTACTAACCTCGAACTCAGCATTTAGAGATACGGAAACAAGTTTAAATGCTAAGGAAAAGGAATAGAGTTCCCATAAACTCCAAAATTCTAACAAAACAAATGCGAAAAAATAACGCCTAGAACCTGAAAGTCAATGTACCAAAACTCTAACAAGGAACCATAAGTCTAAAGAAGTGGGTACAACCCAAACTAAACAAGAGAACTATCTAAAGACTTAGTCTAAGTTCGAAAAGATGGACTAAACAAAAGGAAAACTCAAGGCAGTCCGGAAGAACTGGCTCACCCTTGAATTCGATCGGTGATCACTGATCTTCTAGACGAGGTCTGTTAATAGCCGCCTAAAAATGCCCTGTACTCAATAAAGAAATTGCAAGTGCAGTATCAATACACAACTACGGTGTACTGGTAGGATCACACGACTATCTCACTAAGTGCAACATACATAAGTCATTACATCATTATAAACATGCATACACCAAAAAAATACAATATCAACATCATTTACGAACAAACAGAGCATTTCAAAATTCTCAATTATACAATTATGTCAAGACAATGGTCCTCTCATGGAACCTAAACTGTTAGTGTACTAGTTCGTGGTACCCGATCAATTGTTTATACCAAAATATGGCAACCGATCCCATGTTTATGCCAGAACGTGGCAACAGTTCCCAGTTAGTGTGTCGAAACGCAACACCTGATCCATTCAACAAGCCACAATCACAATCACAAGCATATTCCTAATAACACACGATTAAGTCATGATTCATGGCATTCATCATTCATCTATCCTCATTTACAATTAGTGTGATTCAATAGTGCAACATTCGCATACATACACGTATTATAATGAAGCAAGAACAAACATACATCACACAACATGAAATCACAACCATCACCTACCTCGAACTAAGCTTGAGTCCTCCTAAGAAGCTTGATTCTTCCCCTTTCAGATTCTTTTCTCTTGTTCTTGGTCTACAAACAATAAATAATATGCAAGGATCAATAATTAAAGTCTAATTACCCGAATTGCAACTAACCCATTAAACCTAGACCAAACCCTTGATCCTCATACCCAATAGACTAAGTTCTGCGGATCGAAAAATGGAATCGGGGAGTGAAAACCTTACCTTTAGCCTCAAGAATGGTGGAAAATGTTCAAGAAAACACCTGGGGTCGTTCCTTAGCTCTCAAAGTCAAAAAGTGCAGAATAAAATGTTTTTGGTGTTTATTTCCGACTTAAATCGCGTCTGCCCCGCCACAGCGGTCCTCACCCTACTGCAGCCGCCCCGCCCTGGCGGCAAAAATCCTGCTATAACGTCTTGCATGGAATAGAGAGCTAATTAAAGAATTTCCAAACCCCCATTTCACAACACTGTTCTTCCCATGACACTCAGAAACTACCCTCTCACACTAAGACCAATTTTGGGAGTTCTACTCGCCTGAATTCATTTCCGTAAAGTCGTAAGGTTTCCTTAACGTCTTAGCTATCTACTCATACGATCAAATTCACAATTAGACTTCCCATTTGTTACCAGATATTCCTAGACCTCACTGACTTCGATTTCGTCCAAATTTGGACTAGGTTGGGAAATTTCTGGATACTAACAAAAAGTTTTTCGGTCTAAATTTTTTCTCTGATGGCTTTTTTATAACGATGGAAGCCGATCATTACACTAAAAATAAAAATAAATACATATATTACTATTTGTTATAAAACTATATAAAATAATAAGAAGAAAGTTGTAGGGAGAAGAGAGAAGACTTCTTATTACTCTTGAAGGGATATTGTGGTATTGAGGTAGATACTCAACTGATTTACAATGATGAAAACCCTTTTATTTATAGGGGAAAACTGACTTGGCCACTATGTTGGATTCCTTACTTTTATCCAAACGAATCTACATAAAAGACATCATGACTAGAATACAAATATGTTTATAGCACTCCTCCTTGAATGTCTATTTGATAGATTATGTGTCTCGTTAAAACCTTAATAGATAAAACTCAGTGGGAAAAAGTTCTAAAGAAGAAAAAAAAGTACACATACCTAATAATACGCATCTTGGATGCCTCATTAAAAATATTACAAGAAAAATCTAATGGGACAAAACCTTGTGAGGGGAAAAGTGTACATCGCGTATTAACTCCTCCTAATGAGAATATCAATCCAAAAACTTGAATTCTCGCATTCCAAGCTTGTGCGCCATCTTCTCAAAAGTTGTAGTTGCTAAAGACTTGGTGAATAAATCGTTCAGATTATCACTCAAACGAACCTGTTGCACATTCATATCATCATTTTTTTTGGAGCTCATGTGTGTAAAAATGCTTCACCAAAATATGCTTTGTTCTATCTCCTTTTATTATAGACTTGAAGAATTCTTGTACATCTATATTAAAGCAAGGGCAGAAGCATTAGAAGTTGCCAAATGGCAGCCTAATATCAACCACTTGGCATTTTAAAATTAAGGCTCTTTAAAATAAAAAAAAATTTAAAAATAAAAAAAAATTGTTTAGAGCATAAAAATATAAAAATAATGACAATTAACCAAAAATAATTTTAAAAAATTAATATAAACTAGATCAATAAATTAAAAAAAGAAGAAGTTAAAATCGGATACAAGACTCTAAAAATTAGGATAAAAACAAAACAAATTTGAAAATAAATTATTTAAAACGGCCACAACTCACAGACCGTGGACAGACCGACGGTCCGTCCTGCACAATCGTCACTTGATTCTGAAATATGGATTTTGGGGTCTTGGACCACGGACCCTCAACCACGGACCGTGGACCCACCGATGGTCCGTTGGTCCAAGACATGGTTCCTAGATTTCTAGGCAGTCTCTGGGTGCCCATCCACAGACTAGACCTATGGTCTATGGTCGACTTCACGGGTCGTGGTTGGCCTCCGTCGATGGCACCTGGAAGGTATGCAAACTTGCTATGTTGCCCTTTCTCAAATTCGAGGTGTTACACAGGAGCAAGCTTCTCTTCCATTCTCCATCCTGATCACACAGTTCTGTGAGGATGCAAGAGTTCCTTTTCGGGAGAGGACTGATGCTATGATAACCCCTACCTCCTCTAATAACGTCTGAAGGAAGCCGCCACCGCTAGACACCACTCCCATTGTAGACCCCGTTATTCTTGAGGCCGGGGACACTCAGTACGGTCCTTCTATGGAGACGTCAGGTACATCCCAACCTTCTTATGTGCCTTCTACTTCCACAACTACTACTTCCGCTGTCTCTCGACCCCCATTGACCCAGTCCATGATATACCAAATGGGAAACATTGCCCGATCTACAAATGTGAGAGTGGATAGGGTAGAGAGTGAGATGCATGAGCTAATTGAGAGGGATATTGAAGTTGCTTTGGTCCCCCTGAGAGACTGGGTGACTCAGTGTAAGGCCTCTCTAGTGTCACATGGTGAAAGATCAGATAATCTAACTAGTAGATGGAGACTAGAAAGGATATTAAGGGTAGCTCCGATGTTTTGGCTACTATAAGGGATGATATTGCCATCTTTAGGGTTGATGTGGACTAGTAGGTTCATGAACATTTCTATGCTATGGGGTGAGGTTCCCTTGCTCGATGCGCCCTAGTATGTTCCTACCTCTATGTCGAGTGCTTAGGTTCCTACTAGTGTGGCTGACCAACCTAGTATGGTTGATGATACTGTGGATGATGATGAAAGAGTGAAGGATGAGGCTAATGATGATTTATCTAAGGAGACTGATGAGGAGGAGATACATAGAGAGGATGAGCAGTGGATTTCTATGACATTGACAGAGCTGCAGGATATTGAGGAGACACTAGTGCAGGCTACGCTGGAGAGATCTCATGTAGAGACCTCCGCAGTCGATACCAGTGGGGTATTTATAGACGCCATTATACGTCCTTCAGATGTGTCGGGAACTGATGTCCCAGTTGAGCCTAGTATGCTGCCTCATGTATTTATCTTGCCGAACACTGATGCCCAGGATGATGTTGTCCCCTCTCAGACTCCAGATCTGAGCAATATATGGCATATACTGTAAGGGGGACTTTCATATCTCTCCTCCCATACTTATTTTACTCCGCATTGAGGACAATGCTGATATTTCTTTTGGTGGGGTGAAGGAACTTGTGTCAATATTCTCCTTTTAATTGAATTTTGTTACTTTCAGCTTCTGTTTTGGATAATTGTAGTACTTTGATATTTTGATTTTTATTATAGTGGTTTGATGATTTAGATGATTTTGTCTCTTTTTATTTATCGTACCCCAAATATTTTGGAAGTTTTTGAAATTCTTGTATTTTTATTGTTAACGTTCGAGGATCGATTGTGTTCAATATCGATGTCTTGGATAGTATATATGATGAGAAATATGCATTGTGCTTATCATTGTAAGAAGAAATTGGGATGGCCGCACTTTTGAATGATTGTTTTGAATCTTGTGTTGACTAGATGCTTTTTGATGTGAGCCTTGCAATAAACATCGCAGGTAAGCTTTTGATCTTGTCATGTTGTGTTAAATGATTGTGTTTGAAGTGTCTTGTGTGGTGATGTTTTACTTGACAACATGCTTATTAAATCCTAAAATTTGCCTTGTTATTCTGATTAACTAACTTTGGTGAATGCAAGAAATGATCTTGGACACATATTTTGAGAGAAAACCCAAAGCACTCGGTGACACGCAAAGTAGTGACCAATGGTGAATGCAAGAAATGATCTTGTAAACCTCAGGCTTCTCGCCAAAAGTTACAGAACCCAATATCAAATAAATCATGAAATTAAAGGCAAGATGGGGACCTTCGGCGAACCGCCGAGTGGTTCGGCAAGCTCGACCCAGCTTATCAAACGACCCAATGTGCCTACTTTCAATCCAACTTCTAGAATTCAACCCTGCAACCCCCGAAAACAAAATCAAAGCATGCACTAGTTAAATTAAAGTAGGACCCATAACACCCATTACCTCGGGATACTCAGACTTCTCTCGATTTTGCCAAATTTGGCCATTTGACGACTTTTGCCCTTAAGAATGGCGTCACCCGCTCTATCATTGGGAAATTCACGTCATTTAGCACATATACCGGTTACTTAGACTTTACCCGACTAGGCCTAACAACATGCAAGCACAACCCCACAAAATTTCATTCATTTTAAGGCACAAAATTACGGGAATTTGACAATATACCATACGGGCAAGATTATCAAATTAAATCAGGTATTTAAGCATTCTAATACTATCAGAGAGGCCCAGCACACGACAATATGATAAGATCATTTGTATAAGAGTACAAATTCTATAAAATAAACTTGGGGTTCGGAAAACCAACCTTTGATGCCGATTAAAATGATATTGAAATGCTAGGCGGCAATGTGATACAAATCCGAGCACAAATCAACAACTAAAATACTCTAAAAGTGCAAAAATATATAAACTAGAGTGCGGGTGTGAGTTTGGGAAGATAAAAAGTGAGGGAAAGTGAAGGAGTTTGAAAGTTTAAACCTTTGGCCTTTTAAAAACGGTCCAGTTTTCGCCCATTCGACGACATTAGTCCTTCTCACCACACCACTCGACGTCACGCCGATTGGTCAGTTACCTCGCCGAGTTTTACAAGACCTCCAATTAATGTAGGTGTCCAAACGGTGGTCTACGTCAGGATTGCCGACTTGGTCGGCGACTCGCCAATAATTTCATGGGCTCGCCAAGTTTTACAGACTCCAATTTGAAAATGTCTTGAGTCAAACGGCGGATTAGGTCGGGCTCGCCGACCTCTTCCGCGATGCACCGACTAGACCATTTACTGCCAATCTGCACTTTTCAAACACTTTCCACATTTTAATCTACACAGTCAACATACCATTATTTACCAAATAAAAAATAAAGCAATAAAGCGTCTTGGGTTGCCTCCCAAGCAGTGCCTTAGTTAACGTCGTGGCACGACACAAGTCAACACTTAAACCTCATTTTTGGGGTTAGCCATAATATCACTAGGCAACCCCTCTTGTTGTGTCAAGTAGAGATGAGGGAACTCATGATCCACAAGGGTCTCAAGTAGTTGGATAGATCTGGAGTGAGAGCCAATCATCTGATTTAGCACTTCGATATTCTCCTTCATCTCTCCCAGCACTCTATCATGCTCATTGACCTTTTGGGATTAAAAGCACATTCTCAACACGTTTAACCCCATTGTCCTTAGACCTTCTCCGCTCATGAGGAGGGATGTATCGATCCTTTTTTTGCATTGGACGTCGAGTTCCATAACCTTTTTGGTTACTTCGTCCAGTTGAGTCACCACTGCGGCCAAGCTGAAGTCCCTCTCTACTTCTTGGTTGGTCTCAGTCATGTGATCAAAAAGTTGGGATGCTATCACATAGGGTTGTTTAACAATACCACTCGGGATGTGTTGATCAACCAACAATCTGTTCCCGGGACCAAGACTTCTATAAAAATAATCCAGTAGGACTACATCGGGAATCCCATGAGTTGGGCATTGGATCAATAGTGCTTTAAACCTTATCCATGACTCATGAATTTGTTCACCTTCCAATTGCCTGAAGGTTAGGATGCAATCCCTAAACTTCATCACTTCTAACAAAGGGAAATCCATCTGCTCGCAAGTACTGCTCGACATACTCACCTCCTTTATTTCAAAGCACAAACAAGCAAAACACAAACCAGAACTAAAAATTAAGTAAGTTAAACTATGATTAACAAGAACAAAATTCAACTTAACTAAAAATTCTCAAGTAACACCACTTCCCGGCAGCGGCGCCATTTTTGATTTAATGTTTCAATGACTCTTAATCTAGTTCTAAGAGTCAACGATCGCTAGTCAGTATATAACCCAACCAATTGGGTTGGGATCATTCCCACAGAGAGTGGTTCGTACTCAAGAATCAATAGAAAAGCATAAATATGCTCTAGTCAATTATAGATAAAAACATTTACGAATAAAAGCATGGTTTAAATTATAGGTGACACAAGTGTCAAATATCAATAGAGGATTTGTTCCTTCTTTTCTTCGTTCTTTCAGCTGGCTTGTTCCTTTTCGCCCATTAGTGTCCATGCTTTATTCCTCAATACAAATACTTAAAAATTGAGGATTTACATCAGTTATTGGCATAAAATATGCATTTGAGGACACTAAATCAATTAAAATAAAGCCCTAAATGAGTCCAAATCGTGGACTCACCATTCATACCTTTTGTGACTACCTTGTGAGGCCGTGCAACTATTTTGGCACCACCTGAGCCTAATCCTTTTGTTGAAAACCTTGTTGAAACTCTTGAGCCTTATTATCCCTAACTTCTCACCCACAAATCCTTTTTGAAGTATTGATTTGTTTGAATAGCCAACTTAGGTCAAAAGCCTAAGTTGGGGGTGTGGAAGGAAAACCAAGTGGAAAGTAAATAAAGGAAGGTGAGACCTAACTTTGAAGTGTGTTAGAAAAACAAGGAACCCCTCCTTATAAAAAATAATGAGCACAAATTCAAAAATTGAAATGAAAAAAAAGTATGATGAAATGAAAGGGGTGCCCAATTTATTGAATGACAAATTGAAGTTTGAGTCTCCAAGTGAAAAGAATAGAAAGAACTTGAGAAGAGGTGAAGATGATTGCAACAATGCTTTGAAAATGTGAGTTCACTGAGCCAAATTGACCATACCTTTACCCTCAACCCTATTACAAACCTAAAAGACATTTGATATCTTGCATAAAGTGGTTGTGTGATGATTGAAAAATGTGGGCAAATGTAACATCTCACAACTAGAAAGAACTAGAAAGAAGTGTAAAAATCTGGAAATAGTCATTTTCGGAAAGTATAAGAAAATCTAGAAAAATTTAAGTAAGTTAGAGTGAGTTTTTGGTCAACTTCAAATGACCATAACTCCTAGCTCAGGATGAGTTAGGTGCAGTTCCAGATATGGTTAGAAATCTCTTGGAATGATCTTTTCAACGCCGCCAAGTTTGCGCGATTCCGAGTTTGTATGAGTAAGTTGTGCCTTTCGGAAGTTGGGCTGTTGGATTAAGGAAAGTCCAAATCCGGATTTGTGAAGGGTAAACTAGTCTTTTCCTTACCTAATTTGCGTATTTAGTTTTTAGGAATTAATTGGGTTAAAATAAGACTTTATTCAGTTTATAAAAATTAGAATTTACGATAGGGCTTGGAGAGGAGAAGAAAGAAGAGAAAAGAGGAGAGAAATCAAGAAATCGCTAAGAACGTTCAAGCTTTGCGAGTGGAATTCATCGGGGGTGATCCCTACAAGGTACGCGAGATCACATAGTTTTGGGTTAGTTCACCCACACGCCAAACTTGTTTCAATTCAGAAAATTGGAATTGTTTGAATGTTAAGAAAGTAAGGTTCTTGAAAAACATTGTTGAATTATTGTTGGTTGATTGTTGAGTGCCTAGTGTTGATTTAATTCGTGTTTCTGGGTTGTTTTTCGAGTTAAATCTATTGGGTATTGAGGGTACTAATGATCCTAAGTATTTGGGGAAAGAACTATGGAAGTTTAGAGGGTTTAGAGATGAAGAACGAAGGACAAAAGTCGTCAAACACCTAGGGATAGGGGTGGGGCGTCGTGCCAGCCAGCGCGCCCCAAAAAGATCTCTGAATCTTCACCCTTGCGGCGCCGCGCCAGCCAGCGCGCCCCAGACCAGTCCCTGAATGTTGAGGGCTGGTGCCCTACGCCTCTCAGAGCGCCAGGGACGCCAGTTCTCCCCATTCGTCCCCCATCTTCTCGTACTTGTTCCTTAGCAATGTACCTATGTTTCTTAGTTGATTCCAACACTCTAAGGTACATCTAAACATCATGAAATCATTCATAAACATGAGATCATGAACCTTGAATCCATAATTCAATTCAAGGAAAGTTAGGATCAAAGTCAAGATAAGTTAAGAGTCAAGTCTAGAAGTTAAGAAGCAAGTCAAAGCAAAGATTTTTAAAGTTTTCAAAAGTCTTTAAAAAATGTTTTAACTTTGTTTAAGAGTTAAAGTTCAAGTTAAGAAAGGAGTAAAGAGTTGAGTTCCTTTCTCAAAAATATAGAAGGGAATTAAGTATTCCCAAAAAGTTTATAAATATTTTCACATTTGAGCAAGAAAAGAGAACATCGATTTCAAGAGAGCTTTTAAGCTAAGTTTTGAGTAATTATCTCAAACCAAAGAAAGAAGTTGTTTTAAAAAAAATATGAGCTAAGTATAATTTGGGAGTAGTATTGAGCACCGATATAGGGATGCGAGTTCATATTAACTCAAGTCTCCATAAACCATGTAGCCATCATGGGTATTAACAGATCATACGTTTTAGATGATCACGAAAGTTAGGCTAGTGGATCCACTATGTTAAGTAGTTTTATATGGTGGCAAAGTATAGGACAGTCTGGCAGCATGATTGTAAAAACGATGTATCACCACTTAGGCTCATAGTGGTAGTTGTCGGTTAAAGAAACTCCCACAACAGTAATTGCATGGTTCCTCAAAGGGTTCTGCTTAGTATGAATGGGGGTATGAGACTTCATTCATGCATTACACAAGTAGACTTTTTGAGGGAGCATGGTATGTCTTTTATGATATTATAATTATGAGTTGACATCATGTTTTAAATAGTTTTCCATTTTCTTTATGTTGCACTTGTTTTAAACTGCTTTATATTGAAATGAGTTCAGTTATGTTGAGTTGAGTTGAGTTTAGCCAAGTAAGTTCTTCAGTTCCTTTCAGATTCTTTTCAAGCCTATGTTATGTTTAGCATTCCAACTCGCATACTCGTACATTCAATGTACTGATGCCATTTGGCCTGCATCGTGTTATGATGCAGACGTAGGTAACCAGGATCAACATCCAGCGCATCATTGATCAGGTTGAGCACTCAGAGTTAGTTGGTGAGCCTCCTTGCTTTCCGGAGGATCCATTTTCGTTACTTTCTAGTTTCAGTTCATTAGGATGTCGTGGGCCTGTTCCGACATCCATCTCAGTTGTTCTAGAGGCTTCATAGATAGACAGTCAGTTAGTCATTTATCTTTACTTTGTTATTGACTTATGTTTAGATTTGAGTCGCCATTTTTGGCTAAGTTAAATATCTATTTTTTTTAACATTACGAGTTCAGTTTATTTTTACTTTTTGGTATTTTTCATGAGTAAGTCTTCCGTTGAGTAAGTAAGCCAGGCCAAGGGTTCGTTTGGGGCCAGCAATGGTCTTCGAGTGCCGTCTACATCCAGGGTGTAGGCTCAGGGCGTGACAAACTTGGTATCAGAGCACAAAGTTCAAGAGTCCTAGGGAGTCTATGAAAACGTGTTTGTAGAGTCCTGGTTATCGGTGTGAAGCGCGCCACATCTATAATGAGGAGGCTGCAACATTTAGGAAAATTTCTCACTTCTTTCACACTCATTTCATGCGTTAGAGTTTGATCTCTAAAAGGTTTCCCTCTAATTCATGCTTGCGCGTGTTTTCAGACAATCATGCCTCCACGAAGAGAAGTAAGAGGTCATCCTACCAAGAGAAATGTCGAGGAACAAGGGGTACCTAATGCACTAGAAGTGCAACCCCAAGGAGAGGCCAACCATGCTAAATTCCGTGAAGCTATCTGGATGTTAAGTCAAGTTGCGACCTATCAGGTTGGGCATAGGGATTATCGACAGGAAGTGGCTAATACTTCAAGGATCCGTGAGCTTTTGAGGATGAACCCACCAAGCTTCACAGGTTCAAGTGTCACTGATGATCCATAGAATTTCATTGAGGAGATGAAAAGGTTATTTGATGTGATGCATTTTGTTGATGAGGAGAGGGTGGAACTAGCTACATACCAAATAAAGTGTGCCGCTAGAATCTGGTTCGACCAATGGAAAAAAGAATAGGGCTGAGGATCGCCAGTAGTGAGTTGGGTTGTGTTTGAGAGTGCTCTCATAAGGCGTTTCTTTTCCCGTGAGTTGCGAGAGGCAAAGATAAGAGAGTTTCTCACCCTTAATCCAGAGTCTATGAGTGTTCATGAGTACAGTCTGAAGTTCACACAACTTTCCCGCTATGCTCCGGAGTTGGTTGCTGACATGAGAAGCAGGATGAGTTTAGTTATTGCTGGGTTGTCTCGTCAGTCAAGCAAGGAAGGCAATGCAACTATGTTGATAGGGGATATAGACCTAGCAAGGTTTATGATCCATGTACAACAAGTTGAGAAGGATAAGTTGAAGGATAGAGAACAATTTAAGAATAAGAGGGCTAAGACATGAGGGGATGAGTTCAGGCAGCAAAAGAGTAAAGTAACCGGTCATCCCTCCAACAGAAACAGAAGGGACCTGCTCCATCATCTGCTAGAGCACCTGCACCTAAGAAAAAAAGTGAGTACAACAGTCAGAATTTCAGAGCTAAGCCTGCCTATTCTTAGGGTAGTATGGCGCAAAAGGGTGGTAAGCCTTCTGCCTGTGCTAGGTTTGGTAAAACCCACCCAGGAAAGTGTCGTCAGGGCCAGACAAGTTGCTTCAAATGTGGACAAGAGGGTCATATCATGAAAGAGTGCCCAGAGAACATGCAAGGAAATGGTACGGGTGGAGGAACAAACTGCTTTTATGCTATCGATAGTCGCCAAGAGCAAGAGAACTCTCCAGATGTTGTCACTGGTACGATCCAAGCCTTTGACTTTACTATTTATGCCTTGCTAGATCCAGGAGTGAGTTTATCTTTTGTAACTCCATATGTTGCTATGAACTCTGATATTATTCCTGAGCAACTTAGTGAACCATTCAATGTTTCTGCCCCTGTTGGTGAGTTTATTCTAGCAGAGAGAGTCTATCGTGATTGTCCTGTTTCCATCAATCACAAAGACACGATGGCTGATTTAATTGAGTTAGACATGGTAGATTTTGATGTCATTCTTGGTATGGACTGGCTTCATGCCTGTTATGCCTCAGTTGATAGTAGAACTCGAGTAGTCAAGTTTCAGTTTCCTAATGATCCAGTCATAGAGTGGAGTAGTAGTTCAACAATGCCTAAGGGTCGTTTCATTTAGTACCTTAAGGCGAGAAAGTTAGTTTCAAAGGGTTGTATCTATCACTTAGTCTGAGTTAATGACTCTAGTGTTGAGATACCTCTCATTCAATCAGTTCCTATAGTAAAAGAGTTTCCAAAAGTCTTCCCTGATGATCTACCCGGGGTCCCTCCTGAGAGAGAAATAGACTTCGGCATAGACATCATTCCAGACACTCGTCCTATCTCTATTCCGCCATATAGAATGGCACCAACAAAGTTGAAAGAGTTGATAGCGCAGTTGAATGATCTCCTAGATAAGGGTTTCATTCGACCAAGTGTCTCACCTCAGGGCGCTCCGGTCTTGTTTGTGAGAAAGAAAGATGGTTCCCTTAGGATGTGTATAGACTACCGCCAGTTGAGCAAGGTTACCATTAAGAATAAGTATCCTCTTCCGAGGATGGATGATCTTTTCGATCAGCTTCAGGGCGCTTCTTGTTTCTTGAAAATTAACCTCAGATCAGGTTACAATCAATTGAATGTAAGGGAATGTGACATTCCAAAGACAGCATTCAGGACCCGTTATGGTCATTATGAGTTTTTTGTCATGTCGTTCGGTTTAACTAATGCACCAGCAACGTTCATGGACCTTATGAATAGAGTCTTCAAACCTTATTTAGATATGTTTGTTATCGTCTTCATTGATGACATACTAATCCATTCAAGTAATGAAGAGGATCATGCTAACCATCTCAGAGTATTTCTTCAGACTTTGAAAGATAAGGAGTTGTATGCCAAGTTCTCTAAGTGTGAGTTTTGGCTTGAGTCTGTGGCATTCTTGGGCCACATAGTTTCTGGTGATAGAATTAAAGTTGATACTCAGAAAATTGAGGCAGGCAGAATTGGCCTAGACCCACATCTCCAACTGATATTAGGAGTTTCTTGGATTTAACTGGCTATTATAGAAGGTTTGTAGAGGGGTTCTCGTCTATTTCGTCTCCTTTGACCAAGTTAACTCAGAAAACAGTGAAGTTTCAATGGTCTGAAGCTTGTGAGAAAAGCTTCCAGGAATTGAAAAAGAGGTTGACTACTGCCCCAACTTTGACCTTACCAGAAGGAACTCAAGGTTTTGTGGTGTATTGTAATGCATCTAGAGTTGTCTTGAGTTGTGTACTAATGCAGAATGGCAAAGTTATAGCTTATGCCTCCAGATAGTTGAAAGTTCATGAGAAGAACTACCCAACCCATTACTTAGAGTTGGCTGCTGTAGTATTTGCTTTGAAGATATGACGTCATTATTTGTATGGTGTTCATGTGGATGTGTTCAGCGATCACAAGAGCCTTCAGTATGTGTTCACTCAATAAGAGCTAAATCTCAGACAAAGAAGGTGGTTAGAATTACTCAAGGATTATGACATGAGTATTCTTTATCACCCAGGTAAGGCTAATGTTGTTGCTTATGCCTTGAGTGGATTGCCTATGGGTAGTACCACCCATTTTGAGGGAGATAAGAAGGAGTTAGTGAAAAGATGTGCATAGACTTGCACGACTAGGAGTTCGACTTATGGATTCCACATAACGAGGAGTAGTGGTGATGAATGGGGCTGAATCATCATTAGTGTAAGAAGTAAACGATGAGCAAGAACAAGATTCTTTATTGCTTGAATTAAAGGCAAGTGTTCATAAGCAAAAGTGATGACTTTTGAACAAGGGGGAGATAGTATTTTGAGGTATCAAGGTGGATTGTGTGATTGATTTCAAGGGTAATTGGGATGATCACCTACCTCTCATTAAGTTGCTTACAACAATAGTTACCATTCTAGCATCCAGATGGCCCCTTATGAATCTCTTCGTGGGAGAAGATGTGGATCTCCTATTGGATGGTTTGAAGCTAGTGAAGCTGGGTTAATAGGACCAACAATTAGTTCACGAAGCTATGAAGGAAGTGAAAGTTGCTTAAGAGGGATTGAAAACAGCCCAGAGTCGCCAGAAATCCTACACTGATGGTAGGAGGAGGGAGTTAGAGTTTTAAGTAGATGGTTGAGTATACTTGGAAGTTTCACCCATGAAGGGTGTTATGAGGTTTGGTAAGAAGGGGAAGCTTAGTCCCCGGTGTATTGGACCTTATAAAATAGCCAAGAGGATTGGCAATGTAGCTTATGAGTTGGAGCTACCACATGAATTTGCAGCGGTTCATCCGGTGTTTCACATCTCCATGTTGAAGAAGTGCATGGGTGATCCTTCATTGATCATATCAACTGAAAATATTGAGATCAAGGATAGCTTATCTTATGAGGAGATTCCTGTCCAGATTTTAGATCGCAAATTTGCAAATTGAGAACAAAATAGGTAGCATCAGTCAAGGTCCTTTGGATGAACCAATTTGTTGAAGAAGCTACTTGGGAAGCTGAAGAGGACATGAAGAGGAGATATCCACATCTCTTTGAGTCTGAAAAAAGTGCAGATCATGGTACTAATTTTCTTCTTAGTGCTCTCTAAATTTTGAATGAGCATGTTGTTTGTTTGCAAATTGGTTGTTGGGTGTTTGAGTCTGATGTTGCACCCTAGACCTAGTGAGAGTAATCTCATTCGAGGACGAATGTTCCCAAGGGGGAGATATTGTAACATCTCGCAACTAGAAAGAACTAGAAATAAGTGTAAAAATCTGGAAATAGTCATTTTTGGAAAGTATAAGGAAATCTGGAAAATTTTACGTAAGTTAGAGTGAGTTTTTGGTCAACTTCAAATGACCATAACTCCTAGCTCAGGCTGAGTTAGGTGCAGTTTCAGATATGGTTGGAAAGCTCTTGGAATGATCTTTCCAACGCCACCAAGTTTGCGCGATTCCGAGTTTGTATGAGTAAGTTATGCCTTTCGAAAGTTGGGCTGTTGGATTAAGGAAAGTCCAAATCCGAATTTGTGAAGGGTAAACTAGTCTTTTCCATACATGATTTGCCTATTTCGTTTTTAGGAATTAACTGGGGTAAAAAAAGACTTTATTCAGTTTAGAAAAATTAGAATTTACGCTAGGGCTTGGAGAGGAGAAGAAAGAAGAGAAAAGAGGAGAGAAATCAAGAAATCGCCAAGAACGTTCAAGCTTTGCAAGTGGAATTCGTCGGGGGTGATCCCTACAAGGTATGCGAGATCAAATAGTGTTGGGATAGTTCACCCACATGCCAAACTTGTTTCAATTCAGAAAAATTGGAATTGTTTGAATGTTAAGAAAGTAAGGTTCTTGAAGAACATTGTTGAATTCTTGTTGGTTGGTTGTTGAATGCCTAGTGCTGATTTGATTCGTGTTCATGGGTTGTTTTTTGAGTTAAATCTAATGGGTATTTAGGGGTACTAATTATCCTAAGTGTTTGGGGAAAGGACTATGGAAGTTTAGAGGGTTTAGAGATGAAGAACGAAGGAGAAAAGCCGCCAAACACCTGGGATATGGGTGGGGCGTCGCGCCAGCCAGCGCGCCCCAAAAGGGTCTCTGAATCTTCACCCTTGGGGTGCCGCGCCAGCCAGCGCGCCACAGACCAGTCCCTGAATGTTGAGGGCTGGTGCCCCGCGCCTCTCAGAGCGCCAGGGACGCCAGTTCTCCCCATTCGTCCCCCATCTTTTCGTACTTGCTCCTTAGAAATGTACCTATGTTTCTTAGTTGATTCCAACACTCTAAGGTACATCTAAACATCATGAAATCATCCATAAACATGAGATCATGAACCTTGAATCCATAATTCAATTCAAATAAAGTTAGGATCGAAGTCAAGAGAAGTTAAGAGTCAAGTCTAGAAGTTAAGAAGCAAGTCAAAGCAAATATTTTTAAAGTTTTCAAACGTCTTTAATGAATGTTTTAAATTTGTTTAAGACTTAAGTTCAAGTTAAGAAAAGAGTAAAGAGTTGAATTCCTTTCTCAAAAAGATATAAGAGAACTAAGTATTCCCAAAAAGTTTATAAATGTTTTCACATTGGGCAAGAAAAGAGAACATCAATTTCAAGAGAGCTTTTAAGCTAAGTTTTGAGTAATTATCTCAAACCAAAGAAATAAGTTGTCTTAAAAAAATATGAGCTAAGTATATTTTGGGAGTAGTATTGAGCACCGATATGGGAATGCGAGTTCATATTAACTCAAGTCTCCATAAACCATGTAGCCATCATGGGTATTAACGGATCATACTTTTTAGATGATCACGAAAGTTAGGCTAGTGGATCCACTAAGTTAAGTAGTTCTATATGACGGCAAAGTATAAGACAGTCTTGCAGCGTGATGGTAAAAATGGTGTATCACCACTTAGGCTTATAGTGGTGGTTGTCGGTTAAAGAAACACCCACAACAGTAATTGCATTGTTCCTCAAGGGGTTCTGCTTAGTATGAATAGAGGTATGAGACTTCATTCATGCATTGCACAAGTAGACTTTGAGAGGGAGTATGGTATGTCTTTTATGATATTATAATTATGAGTTGACATCATGTTTTAAATAGTTTTCCGTTTTCTTTATATTGCACTTGTTTTAAACTGCTTTATATTGAAATGATTTTAGTTATGTTGAGCTAGGTAAGTTCTTCAGTTCCTTTCAGATTCTTTTCAAGCCTATGTTGTGTTTAGCATTCCAACTCGCATACTCGTACATTCAATGTACTGATGCCAGTTGGCCTGCATCGTATTATGATGCAGACGTAGGTAACCAGGATCAGCATCCAGCGCATCATTAATCAGGTTGAGCACTCAGAGTTTGTTGGTTAGCCTCCTTGCTTTTCGGAGGATCCATTTTCGTTACTTTCTAGTTTTAGTTCATTAGGATGTCGTGGGCCTGTCCCGACATCCATCTCAGTTGTTCTAGAGGCTTCATAGATAGACAGTCAGTTAGTCGTTTGTCTTTACTTTGTTATTGACTTATGTTCAGATTTGAGTCGCCATTTTTGGTTAAGTTAAATGTCTATTTTTTTTTAACATTACGAGTTCAGTTTATTTTTATGTTTTGGTATTTTTCATGAGTAAGTCTTTCGCTGAGTAAGTAAGCCGGGCCAAGGGTTCGCTTGGGGCCAGCAGTGGTCTTCGAGTGTCGGTCACGTCCAGAGTGTAGGCTCGGGGTGTGACAGCAAACCTATGTGATGAAGCTTGCATGTATTTCTCTTTAAGAAAGTTATATTGATTCCTAACTTCTTTATTGATTTGCTTTGTGAGAGCATGAAATCGTTCTTGATGTGAGGGAACTTGAATGAACTTTTTGAAACATAGTTTTGCATGAGAAAAGAAGCTATTGTGAACTTGAACTTAAATTGATACCGGCTAATCATCATTTGAAGCTTCTTGATCATGATTGAGTGTTGCATTTGCTTCAGAGTAGTCTTGTAGTGACACTTGCATATAAGATCTCATTAAGAACTATTGTAGACACCTTTTTTGAACTAATTGTGTTGTTGATTTACTTGAGGACAAGCAAAACTTTAAGTTGGGGTGTTGATGAGTGGCAAATTTACACTCATTTGAGGCATTTTTAGTTCAACAATCAGTGTCCTCAATGCCTAATTATGTCCTATTCTGATGATATTTTGATGATTTACAGCTATAAAGGCTAAGGGACAAGGCAATGATGAATAATTGAAAGAATGACCAAAAACACGAAAAGAAATGTAAACTCCACACTCGCAGTTGCCTAACTAGAATAATGGATCTCCCAAATGGCCTGACCTCGCTTAAAGTGACGAGTGCACACAATTCAAGATGTTCAAAGCAGGTCGTCAAACAAATGAGCACTATAGTGACTCACCAAAAAAGATGGGCAAACTGAATGACCATCATCGAAGGTGACATGACTTGGATGAAATATGAAGTCTTAAAAGGTGAACAAAGGTGGTACTCGGTTATACACCGAATGTGAAAGACAGACTCAAACGAGTTCACCGACTGAGGTTCAAACACCTGAATCATGAAGCAAGAGAAAGGCAAGCTAAGGAGTATGCGACGATCTGCCGAATCATTTTGGTGAGCCTGATTAATGTCACCGAATTGGTCACGCAGTGAATTTTGGCCAAATTTTAGGAAACTATAAATATCCCAAATGAGAGAGAAAATGTATCACGTTTTAGAATAGAATTTCAAATCCTAACTTTGTATGAGTTTTTAGAGAGAGATTCTTAATTTTGGGGTTTTAACTTTCACTCTTGGATTTGAAAATTTAAGTGGAAATTAAAGTGCATGTTGATTATAATTGTTTAATTTCATCTCATCCATGATTGCCTTCATGATAGATATAATTTCTTTACTTTTTGTGATGTGTGGCTAAAATTCCAATTCTAGGGGTGCAATTATGGGATTGGGTGTTGATTTAATGTAGTGAATATTATGTTTTGCTCTGTCTTATTATTGTTTATACATGAATTTAGACTAATTAGCATGAGGTTAATTCATGGGTTAAAGTTGCAAACTTAATCCTAGTTTTGATTTTCGATTGATGCTCGAAAGGGATCAATTGGAGTATATAATTAGTCTAATACATGCCATTTAGATTTGATGTCTATTATTTGCTTGAAAGAAAAATTATGGGTCGGATCTATTTGATCACATATGCTCGAAAGAGAGATTTCGTAAGGTAATGGGTTGATTTTTAATTCACATAGATGAGATCCAAAAGGAGATTCTATGAATTGGTACTATGATATCGAAAGAAGATTCATGTCATTAAAGATGACCAGCCTATCCATGATTGTTTAGCACTATTGATCAATACAATTATCTATATGTGGCATCAATTCCAATCCCCACACCCTTAGATTATTCCTAATTGTTTTATTTTTTAAATTTAGTTTTATTGTGACTCTTGATATAAAAACTCTTTTTCGTAAATTTGGTGGAATCATCCCCCATTATTCTTAATTGCTACAAACGAATTGATTTACATCTCAATTTCTTGATAGAATTCTCTACACTATATCACTCTATGTGAGATTCGACCCCGACTCTTAATTGAGTATTTTTATTGATGAAGGCCATTTATTCTCTTAATGATTTTGAGGATAATTTGAGTGTTATGAACCACCAACTAGGCTTCATGTGTATCCAAGGGCATGCACTATTTGCTAGCTTTTGGACAAGATCTTGTACCTTTATCACCATTTCATTGAAAGTAGTGTTTCCTCCATGTTTAATGTTGTTTCTCCTCTTTCATGATGTCCACTTGATTATCGCTGACATACCTCTTGTAATTTTGACGAGGTCTTCCATGTATTGATTAATTGCTGCAAATGCATCTCTTCTTCTATTTGTATACCTGCAATAATATTTTTAACATGATTTTTTAAAAGTATAAGGGATAAAAATCCCAATTTAACACAATTCTATAATCACTTAATTTTTTTTACATGAATATTCTTTTTTGTTTTTTATCTTAAGAAAACATAAAATTATATATCAATTTTTTAAAACAATTCAAATTATGTATCAATCTTTGAAACAAAAAATAATTTAGAGATGAAATATTTAGGTTAATTTATTTATCCATTTGAATTTCAAGTAGAGAAAACTTTTGATTTTAAAAAATAACTGAATACAATAAATGTAAGAAGATTCTAAATATTATATAATTTATATTTGTTTTTAGAATTTTTTTTTTAATTGAAATGTCTATTTTTGATAGTCCAAGTGGTTTGAAAAATAAAAATTACCTAAACTGTCTCATTTCTCCACTAAATAATAACTTCATTTCATGCACACCATACCACACCCCCACCCCACAACCGCCTCCCTCACCACGTCCCTTTATTATGTACAAACATTTTTAAATACATAATGTGACACTTTGGCATGAGAAAATTCCAATTTCAATATGAAGTTACAACAAAAAATTACACTAATATTCATAATTAAAAAATTGTTACGTATCACGTGTGTAAGCATTAAGACTATTCAATACACAAATTAATTGAAAACATATAAATTCAACAAAATAAAAATAATGTCATTTCAAATTTGAAAATATGAAAAAGGTATATAATTGCTTCTATGACTAAAACTTTTAATTTATTCTATCCTTCTTCTACGGCATCACTTCAAATAAATCATTCATTTTCTAGCAATGTGCATCAAATACACCGGCAAAGATTAAAAATAATCATCAACAATACAAAGTTCATATCTGTAACCTCATACAATGGCTTCTACATAGCCATTGTAATGTTTAAAGTAAGCGCTTCAAATCCCTGATTGAATCTTGATGTTCAGTTCTTAATGCCAATTTTATATCTGAATTTCAAGGCTGATGTGAAAGATTTTATCTTTAAATGAATTATACATATTATTAATTGGTTTAATAAAGGATTTGGTTTTAATTAAATTGCATTGTGTTTTACTGTTTGTTAATCAATATGCATGTATGTCCATAATGAATTGCTAAAGGTTATTGAGAAGTACGCATATAATATTGATTTACTTACTTTGTATTTTATTGTTTTAATTAATTGAGAATATGTTTATATAGTATTTTGCATTTTAATTACACTATTCTTTCATCATTTTTGTAGGCTAATACTTTCACTATTCTCGACAACTTGGCGATGGAGATTATGAAATATGTACCGGTGTAAGAAACAGTACAAGCGGGAGTATATGCTTTGATCGGCCAGTCACGTCAAGCACACAATAAAATGCAAGACATCATATCATCATATATATAACAATGAGGGAATGAGAGGTTTATTGGGAAGTAGCCATGTCTCAAAGACGTTCCTTTAATATCCAAACACTATACAATGAGGGAACGAGAGGTTTATTGGGAGATTATGAAATATGTACCGTTTCATTTGTTTGATTTAATTTTATGTTCAGTATTAGTTATTGTTTTTTATTCTCAACTAGAGAACTTATTCACGCTTCGCGCGGTTAAAAAGATGATAAGATGTCAATAATTTTATTAAAATATAATATTGGTAGAAGAAATATTTATAATATGTGCATATATATTATATATAACCCGATGTATAAGTGATTTCACAAAGAGAAATGTTTGGTTAGTAGTTATATGACTTCCAACAAAATCATAAATTGTTATTTTTGACCAAAAAAATTATAAACTTACAATAATAAAAAAATCGTGTAAAATATAAAACAAAGAAAATTGTGGAGAGAATATAAATAAATAAATAATGCAATATCATTCTTATAATCTTAATTATTAAGAAAAAAAAGAAAAAAATATGAAACTAATTATGCACAATTTTTCAAACTTTAGTGTGATCATTTCTAGAAATTCTGACAATGTCTTTATTTAGACATTCAGATTTTTACAATAAAGAACAAAAATTAATGTAGGAATAGTCATTAACACAATTTTTTTTATAATAATAATAATAATAATAATAATAATACTAATAATAATAACAACAATAATAAATAGAATTACAGTGAAAATAAATAAATAAACAAATAGGATTCTTGGCCAAAGAAAGGTGTCTTCAACTCATTGTTGTTACTTTTCCTCTTATTTTTTATCATTATCTAAATAAATATTCATATTTTTAATTTTTCCTCTATCCTTTATTGTAGTATTTGTTTTATATTTTATTAATTATTTTCTTCTTTTTCTCTTTTCCTTCACCTATCCTACTTAATAGTAATTTTTTATAGTAACATAAACACATCTTTCTTAGGATATTAATCATAAGAAACATAAATGGTTCTTTGTACTGTAAAAAAAATAATCATAAACAAGACATTTGATATATATTTGAATTTTCTAATCTATCAATAATAATGTTTGAACCTTGATAGTAATTATCATAAGACAAAGTTACAATAATTAATTTTCATCTAACGAATGTACAAACAAAATGCTCTTACCTTCAAAAATTAAGAAATTACTGTCGCGATCCAGATCGTCGTGATTGACACCCACACTAACCCTCCGGTGGGAGAACCGTTAATACTAATTAGCTAACCCAAGAACTACAAAACTTAATCAATTACTGGCCATTTAAAAATGCGGAAATAAATTTAAATTCAAGAGTCAAATAGAGTTCCCATAAACTCCAAAAGATCTAACAACGACTAACAAAACATTGCGGAAATTATTCCCTAGAACTTGAAAGTCAACGTACCAAAACTCTAACAAGGAACCATAAGTCTAAAGGAAATGCGTACAACCCAATTAAACATAAGAAAATCTAAAGTACTAGTCTAAGTCCTAAAGAGTGGACTAAACAAAGAGAGAACTCATGGCAGTCCGAAAGAACAAGACCACCCTTGAATTCGAATCGATCGCTGGTCTTCTAAACGAGGTCTGTTAGTAGCCACCAGAAGATGCTATGTACTCAACAAAGAAAGAGCAAGTGCAGTATCAGTACACACCCATAGTGTACTGGTTGGATCACGCGGCTATCCCAATAAGTGAACATATATAGGTCAATACAACATAATAAACATGCATACACCGAACATATACAATATCAATTATCACTTACGAACAATGTACAATTTCATCATCTCCAGATATGTATATATGCAAAGTCATTGGTCATCTAATGGAACCCATACCCAAACTGTTAGTGCACCGAAACGTGGTACCCGATCAAAGTTAGTGAGCCGGACGTGACACCCGATACCATATATGCACCGGAAGTGGCACCTGATCCAAGTTAGTGTGTGTTAAAATGTAACACCCGATCCATTCAACAAGCCACAATCACAATCTGTAATGACCTGAACCGTCGTTAATTAGGAAGAACAAAGATTCGGGAAATTCTTGGCCACTATCCCGCCAGGGTGGGCCAGATGCCACTGGGGCGGTGGCGCTAAGGCGGGGTAAGTGAGCGCTAAGGCGGGATTGGCGAAGCAGAATGTAAATTGCGAGAAATCCTATTTTCTCCATATTTCTAAAATACCTAAATAAGTCGTAAAATACCCTAGAAACCTCAGAAAAGCTGCTCTAAGCTTGGGAAGGAAGGAGAAAAATATTTCTAGCCTGGGGATGGAAATTTTTTGCGGATTCTTAGCCAAATTCACCATCACAAGCCTGGAAAACTTGAATCGAAATAAAAAACTCCGTACAACTGCTTGGCGCCCAGGTAGGCTAGGTTTTTACAATTTAGTAGTTACAAATCTGTGCTTACTATGTAATATATGGAAATCAATGGTAGGGTTGTGTGTTGAATTTCGTGCACCGAGTAGTTTCCATGAATAATCCCTAGAATTCATAGTATGTGGGTTTATGATTTGTGAGGAGGGGAAAATGAATGTGTTGTTAGGAACTTAGATTGCTATCAGGAATAACATTGGGTCGAGAATAAGGACATGAAATCAAAAGTGGAACTAGATTCATGAATGTGTGCTACATTCGATAAGTTGAAGTGATAAACTTGAGGATTTATGATGAATTCTGATTAACCTTAATAAGAAATCCTAATGATGAACTGGGATGAGCTTGGTTGATATATATATATATATATATATATATATGCTTATATGATAGGGATTGAAGAGTAATTCGTAGGTGATGGTTGTGATTATATGTTTGTGTGATGTTTGTTTGTTCTTGCTTCATTATGATACTTGTATATGTATGAATGTTGCAATGTTGATCACACTTGTTGTAAATGAGATATTGAATGATGATTTCCATAAAATCACGACTTAAATGTATGATCTTGATGATGTACTTGTGATTGTGTTTGTGATGTGTAAATGGGATTAGTTGCCATGTTCCGACATAACTAACTTGGATCGGTTGCAATATTCTGGCATAAATATGGGATTATTTGCCACGTTTCGGCATAAACATGGGATTGACTGCCATGTTCCGGCACACTAACTTGGGATCGGTTGCCACATTTCGGCATGCTAAAAGTTTGGGTTTGGGTTTGGGTTCCGTGAGAGGATCAATGATTTGTGATAAATGTATATTTATGAGCATGTTGATAATATGGTATATACTTGATATACGCTTGTTAGTATATTGTGGTATTAGTTGTATAGGTTGTACTAAGTGGACTCGTGTTATGTCGATTTATAGCTGGTGCTTCCTGGGGTGTGATGGCGAGGGTAGAGATAGATAACGCGATGGGATATGTTAGGTGGATTTCACCTTGGGAGAAGGACGATTGGGTTAGTGTGAAAAAATTTGAATTAATGTATGATGTGACTATGGGGGAGTAATGTGACGAGGAAACAAGGGTATGACGTGAGTGGTTAGTTGAATTGGCGGTGGTGGTAGTTGGGGATTGACTATGTGTTTAGAATGGTTAAGCCATGATCAAGAATCCGGTAAGTGGGTTGATTAAAAAGGGGTTAGTAGTTAGAATGTTAGTGTGATATGGAGGTATTTCAATGAAAGTTGAAGGTGGAGAAGCGAGTGGTTTATTTCATGATCTTACTAGTTGGTTTCTTATGTTATGTTGTGGGCGTCGGGTTGACCGATGATGCCTACCAGTACGTGTGTTTGTACTGATACTACTCTTGGTATATCTTTTTGACATAGTATGGTTGTAGGATTGGTGATGTTTCCTTAGGTGAAGACGAAGAATCTCCAGCAGCTTCTACTTTTCCTTCTGCATGGTGGGAGGTGTGTCCTTTATTTATTTGTCCATTGTACTCTTAATAGCTCTCTTACTTGTTTAGACTAGATCCTTGGGGTTGTTAATTACTTTACAAGTCTTCACTGGTATTTCTTTAAAAGAGGTTTCATTTATGAAGATTTATGTTTCCGCATGTTTTAATTTTTGGGGTATAAGGGTTCTCCTACTTAGGTTTTAGCGTGGGTGCTCGCACGGCCCAGTGGGTTGGGTCGTGACAAATTGATATCAGAGCCTAGGTTACCGGTCTCCCCGTACAATAGCAAAATGTGAACTAGACTCCTGCAGATGGGTGTGTTGACGTCCACACCTAATCTTCAGGAAGATACGAAGCATTCTAGGAAGTTGTCTCACCTTTTCTCTCTCTTCGTGCGAGTGTCTCTTGTGGTATGAGTTGAGTCCAATTGGTATCTCCCGATTCCAATTGGTATCTCAACGAAGTGAACTAGACGTCGTGGTTACGACTGAAGGGACACAAGCAAAGTTAATTGGAACTTAGAAGGTTCCAATTGGTATCTGGCCTTAGGGGCTGTATAAGACATAGATGATCAGTAATGGTCATCTATGGGACAAACTATCTAATAAGGAGAAATTGTTGTGACGTGTAGTTTGTAAGTGTGAATGTGTGCTTCTTGTCGTTTGAATTAACTGTGAATGTGTGTTCTTGTCGTTGAAATAACTGTGAATGTGAAGTTTTCTTTGGGTGTCTGAGTTTACTGATGATATGAAAAGAATTGTTGCTGATGTCTGTGACGTGATTAAGGGCATAGTGTTGCGTGCCTGAATTTGATATGTGTAATAAGCTGGGGGAATGGTAAAATTATTCAAGTGTAACTACTTGAATATCGTGAAACTAGTTGAGGGAAGAAGTCAAAACTAAGTTTGGTGCGAGGGCCTAGATAATCTACGAGTGATTCGTAAAATGAAATTTGGACGCGCGTTGCGACCAACTAGTAATCGTGTGAATGTCTGGGTGTATCCTGGGGATGTGTGGGTTGGGGTGCTGAATTAACGAGAATGAATTGTTTCGTGTATTATGGGATTGACGGGAGGATATATAGACAATGATTACCCTAGTTATGAAAATTATTCTGAAAATGCTACGTAAAGCTGGGAACCTGGGTGAAATTTAGAAACGATAGAAAACCCCAGAAAAATCTTAGCAGAGGTTCTGGTCCCGTCAGAGCCGCTAGGGCGGGATTATTCCTGCCATAGCAGGACCGCCAAAGAGGGATTATTCCCACCATAGCGGGACCGCCAAAGAGGGATCTCCCACCAGAGAGGGATTTCTCCCGCCAGAGCGGGATGCGGCGAGGCAGAACCTCAACCTGTCTCCCCTATTTTTCCTAAACCCGATTTCAGACCCCGAATGGTATCCGAACTCACCCCTGCAATCCAATCTATGTTCAACAATAGAAGTAGTAGATCATAACATCTTAAGTTTTAACATAAGGCTACATCTGACAGCAAAATACTAGCATCCATGTGCTACAAAAACTTAGGGAAACGAGAGATAAAAATGGTAGTTTGTCCAAATTACATGCCCAAGAAGGGCGAAGAAAGAAACTCAGGAACCCTGCGACTGAGTGGTGTCAGTATTGGAATTTAACTCCTCCGGGGGAACCAGGCCGGTCATGGCCTCCCCCAGCTCCCAAAACTGAACATAATCATCTTTCTCCGCTAAGGGCATCTCCTGCTCGGGGGCGATACAGGTGAACATGATTTTTACTGCCTTCCAGAGCTGAATCATCAGACGGTCCCTCGTTAGGTTCTTCTTCTTCTTCCGACGCAGCTGGCGATGGAGCATCTCGACCTCTAGGGCAGTGCTGGGTGGAACCGAAGTAAAGTCGGCATAGACACTCCCCATCTTCCTCCGGACAGTCTCCAGATCCACTTCGACCCATGCCCCTGAGAGCGGGTCCTCGTCGTCCGAGTCCACGGCCGCCTTACTGCTACTAGCCTTGGCCGTCCTCCTCCTCTTGCCTCTAGAAGAGAACCTTATCTAACCAAAAGAGGATGAATGTGGGATCCATGGGAAGTACCTCATCGGCATCAATGAGCCGCACTCCCACTCGCTTGCATAGCGCCGTGATGAGTACCGGAAGGAATAAGGCCTTTTTATTGCCCTAATAAAACATCTTCCATTCGGAGATGATATGTGCTCCCACATTCAGTTGGATGCCCTGTATAGCACACGCCACCACCAGTGCCCAGGGAAAGGTCATGTCGGTTCGGTTGCCCGACGGGCGGATCCTTCTAGTCACCAAGTGTAGCCACCTCTTAGCATCAGGTGACTACTCCGTACTACTGATGCCCTCTGTTGTAGCCCAGTAAATCTGATCCCAGCAAGTGGGCTCAACCAGCGTATCCCTCAGCCACTCTAGTTCCATCTCTCTCAGCCTGGCCTCGTAATCATCATTTGAGACCTCCGGTACTTCCAGTATTTCATTCAGGGCGGTGGCATTCAAGGGAATGTCGACTCCCCAAACCCGAATGACAGGGTAAGGGACTTCCCAGTGGACGGTAGGGAGAATGGTATAAAACTCCCTCACACAGGTGGAGCGTGCATCTCGAAGAGCCTCAGTCAGTGGAATCCACCCGAACTCTAACAAACAAGCATGGAAGGCAGGCTCCTTCTCCTCTAACCAGTGTAGCACGAACCCTCTCTCACAACAAAATCCAATGTTGTGGTAGTCGTGATACCTCTCCCGACTCGCGACATCGAGGAATCGGATGAAGGGTAGGTAGTCTTCATTCTGATATGCCATTTAGAAACCTGCAATAAGTAGAAAATAAGTTAGAAATAGTGTAGAATAGTTGTGTGGGGCCAGGCAAAAGAGAGGATTTTTGGTGTTAAAGGTGCAGGCCACTAGTCTGGTAAATCCCGCCACAGCGGCCAAAATCCGGTAGAGCGGGATGATGCAGGCCGCCACAGCGGGTGAGCGGCCTTCATCTGGGACGAACACCAAGCGTGACAATGGCGTCTTTTCATCCCAAAATCCCCTTGTTCAACAGAATTCCAGCAGATCAGAGTATATTAACTACCCTAGAACCTAAATATGCGATTATATTAGCGGAATAACCCCTAAACAGTGCCCAAATTCGAGTTTATGTCAAGAAGACTTTTCAACTACCCACTCATTTTTGTATCGATTTACCCATGTTTATATGAAATCCTTATGCCCAGGATGTTGTGTAAACGTTGGGGACGTAAGGGAAGTAACCATGCTACATTTTTCTAACACATTTAGCAACCTATTTTAATTTTCAAATAATCACCCAAAGACCATCTATTTTCGATCAGTTAATCGTCATGCAGTTATCATTAGTCAAGTAATGAAGTAAAGAAGGAAGGGAAACAAGAATTACCTTGATTTGATGATTCCGAGCGATTGAGTTGCGATGGTTTGGGAGAGTTTGTAAAGAGAAAGGGGAGAAATGGGGAAACCATTCCTCATTCCCCCTATACTGTCCCCAATCTCCCGCTCTAGTGGGAGATCTCTCACCACAGCGACCCCGCCACAGCGGGAGGGCTGCCGCCCTGGCGGGCTAAGCTATGTGGAATTAAAAACGTGTTCGATCTTCATGTATTATATCAGAGTTTCTTCTAGTCTTAAAGTATAGTATCTTTTCGGGTGTCAATTAACTGAATTTTTTTTGAATGGTCATAGTTTCCATGACAGATCTTTTCGGTAGTTGGGACTACCCCGAAATTAGAGCGTGGGATGTCTGTGAACTAGTCGTTCGAGGACGAATGAGGGGTAAATTGGTATCTATTGTAATAACCCGAACCGTCGTTAATTAGAAAGAGCAAAGATTTGAGAAATTCTTGGCCACTGTCCTGCCAGGGCGGGCCAGATGCCGCTGGTGCGGCGGCGCCAAGGCGGGGTAAGTGAGCTCAAAGGCGGGATTGGCGAGGCAGAACGTAAATTGTGAGAAATCCTTTTTTCTCCATCTTCCTAAAATACCTAAATAAGTCATAAAATACCCTAGAAACCTCAGAGAAGCTGCTCTAAGCTTGGGAAGGAAGGAGAAAAAGATTTCTAGCCTGGGATGGTAAAATCTTGCGGATTCTTGGCCAAATTCACCGTCGCGAGCCCGGAAAACTTGGATCGAAATCAAAAACTTCGTACAACTGCTTGGCGCCCAGGTAGGTTAGGTTTTTACAATTTAGTAGTTACAAATATGTGCTTACTACGTAATATATGGAAATCAATGGTAGGGTTGTGTGTTGACCTTCGTGCACCGAGTAGTTTCCATGAATAATCCCTAGAATTCATAGTATGTGGGTTTATGATTTGTGAGGAGGGGAAAATTAATGTGTTGTTAGGAACTTAAATTGCTACCATGAATAGCATTGGGTCGAGAATAAGGACATGAAATCAAAAGTGGAACTAGATTCATGAATGTGTGCTACATTCGATAAGTTGAAGTGATAAACTTAAGGATTTATGATGAATTGTGATTAACCTAGACGCCCTTCCCTATGGAGGTTCTGTGTTGGATTTCAATCTGAGATTATATTAAAACAAATAAGACTCACAGGTATAGGGTTGCGTTTGCATCGTATGACTTTTTCTTTTTAGTAAAAGTCTCACTTTAAAATACTTTTATTGAGCTTCCCCTACCTACGAGAAGGGGTCCCTAATAAGAAATCCTAATGATGAACTGGGGCTGAGCTTGGTCGATATATATATATATATATATATATATATATATATATATATATATATATATAT
>JAJOOS010024709.1:0-18070 GCA_029582725.1 Solanum chiquidenum
TTGTTAATTTTTTTCCGGAGGAGGGGTGGGGTGGGGGGTGATTTTTTCTTTAAAAAATTTAAAATTTTGTTAATTATTTTTGGGATGGGGTGTGGGAGTGGGGGCTGGTAGGGGGTAGGGTGTGTGGGGGGCTGGTAGGGGGGGGGTGGTAAACATTATTTTTTTTGAAAAAAGAAACTAATGAAAAAAAGTTAAAATTTTGTTAATTTTTTTTGGGATAGGGTGGGTGTGGTAAATTTTTTTAATTTTTTTTTTTGGGATAGGGGGTGGGGTGGTGGTAAGGAGATGGGTTGGTAAAATTTTTTTAAAAATATTTACTGCAAATTTTTTTAAAATTTTGTTAATTTTTTTTTTGGATGGGGTGTGGGGGGTGGAGGGCTGGTAGGTGGTAGGGGTGGGGTGGTAATTTCTTTTTACATGTTTTTGGGAAAGGGTAGGGGGCTGGTAGATGGGTGGAGTGAAGTGATAAAAAAACTTTAATTTTTTTTTGTTTTTAAAGTTTTAACAAAATTTCTATTATAATATGGGTACCCATATTATTCATTGGGTAACTCGTTTTTACCCATTTAAAATATGAGTCGAGTTGAGTAATTTATCCATTTTTATTTAACTCATTTTTTATCAACTCATATTCGACTCGACTCGCTCGTTTGTCACTCCTACAATAGGGCATGCATGTATTTTTTCATAATCCAAACCCAAGTCTTTAATCACATTTTTTGCCTTGTGGAACGACTCAGGTATATGAGCAAATGGAAATGCCTCTCTTAACAGGTCTATCAAGTCTCCAAAGGCCATATTACTCAAACCATGAATGCCTTTGAACAAAAATAATAGAATGGTAAAATTCAATTTAGAGAAATTCTCACATCCAAGATATAACTCTTGTTTCCCTTCCTCCAGTAATTTAAAAAATTTCTTCGCATATTCGGATGGCCCCTCTCTCGGTCCCTCAAGCCTCAAGTCACCCTCAACATCTCTAAAAGTATCATGAAGTAGGCCATCAATATTGTCACGCTTGTTGGAACCTTCCTCGTTATTATTATGATCTGGATTATTTCTCGAGGAAAAATTTTCCCCATGAAAAATCCATTTGGTGTACCCTTGCATAAACCCATAAACAATCAAGTGATCCTCTACCACTTTTCGATGAGGCCACTTACAATTAGCACACTTTTTGCAAGGACACAATATTTCATTTCCTTAGCAAGCTCGTTCAAAAGTTGTATCAAGAAAATTATTTACTCCACTGATATACTCGTTGGTGGATCTCCAGAGACCCATTCTACTTTTATCTCCACACTATCCACTTATTATTGAATATCCTATATGACACCAAAATTAAATTACCAGATAACAAATAAAAGACAAGATTCTGAATATCACACCAATAGATTTGGTTCCCTTAAAAACTTACATTCAAAAGATTTTGATCAGTGGCTCTATTTTGTCTTATTTAACAACATACATGAAATGTCATTTTTCCTTGAACTATTTGTTATACATAATCAGTTGTCTACTTAGCAATACCAATTCTACCTATAATTTCAATTAGTTAAAAGAGAAATGATGTAAAAGATTTAAAATCTAAAAACTCAGTATTAAGATAATAAGACACGACAGTAAAGTCAAACGATTTTGGCAAAACTAAGCACTCAAAAGATGTAATGGATTTCATATAAAAAATACAAAATTTCATATTATTTTGTCAAAGTTAGTAACCTCACTCAAGAAACTAAGTAGCACACGATTGCAAGACTCCCCATAAAAAAAAACTAAAAACTAGGAGATCGGCTTGAGGACAATGAAAAGAATAAAAGTACGCAGACCAAGTTACTCAAGCAACTGACTCTGAGAACTTGAAACGTATGACTCGAAAGGTAGACATGAGGATCCAAATGTAGGAGAATCCTTTGAGAGGCTCAGTTAATGTTCAAAATCTTATGCCTAGCTCGACCAGACCCAATATCTACTCAATTTGTTCTACAATCAGTGATGCTCACAAAATAGAACATGAATCAGGAAAAAAAAAAGACTAATAGGAAGTCACATAAAAGGGAAATCTTGTCCAACACTATAAACTTACAATACATGTACAACATTTAAAAAGCACATATACAGGGAAATAATCATCTAGAAATGATTATAAACAACACAAAAAGAAGAGTAAAATTCAAGATTCACACATGCATATCAATGGAAATGAGAATAGCCTAAAGAGAAACTGACTACAAAAATTAAGAGACAACGGAATATTACCTCTTTGTAAGCAACGAATGGCTCACTACATGAAAACTTTGCTAGTTATAACCTTTTAAATTAAAGATTAGCATAACTAAGCTAACTAGGCAGATATGAGTTAACAAGTTGAGGGTGTTGTGTCTCTAATTGAAGGCTTCTAAACAAATTTAAAGGTAAAAGAAAGGCATAAAAGGACAACAAAACCAAAGTCAATAACCACACTCAAGAAACTAAACAGCTCAATCGTAAAACATCAAATTCATAAGAAAAGAAAAGGATATTGTCTTGAGGATTAAAAAAAGAAGAGAAGTAAAAAAACCAAGTGACTTAAGCAACTAAACATACCCTGAGAACTTGAATGTATGGTTAAATGTAGACATGAAGATCTAAATCTTGGAGCATCCTTAGAGAGGTTGAGTTAACACTCAAAGCCTTATTTTCTGCTCAACTAGACCAAGGACCTACTCAATGTATTCCAAAAGCAGAAATGATCTTAAAACAAAAAATACAATATTTATCACAAAATTGATATTAAAGGAGAAAATTTACAACTACTCAATACATAAAGTCTTCTTCGGTGCTCAAAGATTAAAGAGGCTGGTTTCATAATCAAAACATTATTTTATGATCCACTAGTTGTGAGGTCTACTCAATGTATTCCTAAACCAATAATGCTCTTCACATATAACAGAGAAAATTTATCATGAAATGTTTTTTACCATAAAGAATAAAGTGAATTTTTTTCCAACACTCTAAACTTACAATTCAGACGTTAAATTTGAGAAACATAGTCATGTGGAATGATTTAATGAAAATGAATAAGCAATAACGAACAAAGATTAGTAACAGTAAAATATCTAACATACGCACATATGTACATCAAAATAAATAAAGAAAGAAAGAAAGAAAAGAAAGAAAAAAATAAGAGAAAAAGGAATATTACCTCTTTTTAAGCAATTAGCTGATACTTTGAAAGCTTGATGACCAACTTGTTGTTTGTCCACTAAATTTTCAGAGAAGAAGGAAGAAAATATAAACTTAGAACTTCAAAATTGTACTCGCAAGAGAGAAACTAAATCCCTTAGTGCTCAACTTCAATTACTTTTGGAGTTGAAAAATACTTCAGTTAATTTTATTCTTACAAAACGATTGTGGGGTTGAAAACTTTCACATGTTCAAAGAATCAAATCCCATCTTTCATAACATTAACTCTTCCTAAACTCAAAATTTCCAAAATAATTTTCAAATTTTAATCTAAACATTTTTGCAGAGATTTCTCAATCTTCACCAAAATTGAGATACACACTCTAATGTACAATAAGATTACATCATAAACACAAATTCTAGCAAAGAGAATCTACTTCACTAAAAACCATTTGTCTATATTCAAATCTTTTTCAAGAACCCTTCTAAGAAATTTCTAATTTTGAAAAAGATCGAATAAAAAATACTTCTAGCCACAGAAACGTAAACTACCAAAAATATTGTAGATGCCTACAAGGAAAATCAAAGAAGAATCAGAAGAAGAAATACCATCTTCAAAGAGAAATGACAAGTGGCGATTCCTACGAGGTTTTCTGATGAAAGGTCTGAAGAGACAAACTTATTGATATATTAACTTTTATTTTATTTTAAAAATTAATTAAATAAAAACCTTTTAGTGGGTGTAGTAAAATTAATGGAGAGAAAATAACTAAGGGAGATATATTTTCGTACGAATCGTTGCCATAGAGTATCCTTAGGCGACAATTTGGCGGAACCGTTGCAATAAGAAACATTATGGCAACAGTTGTAGTACTAATGCAACAATTTAATTCTTGAAGTGTTTCATTAGGTCTAGTTGTCTATTGCAAAGGATATAACTGTTGCGAATGACTATCTATTGCAATACATATTTAATTGTTGCTAAATAATTGTTGCTACATGCATGTTTTCCAATAATGACCCTTGATCCCTAAAGAATAATAAAAGGTGAATACCCATGTCACAGTTGAGTACCCATGATCCATATGTTAAGAAGGACTAGAGGTGACTACCCATGTTTGTTTAAAGTAACGCAAGAGGCGATTCCCAATGTCTATAGAAGATAAGCTAGATTACGCTATGATGTATGATGAACTTGGATTATTGCTTGAGTTTCCTTCCATGATATACTTGACTAGAGGTGGATGACCCAAGTCTCGACTAACGATAAGTTGAGGTTAATTCAAGAAGTATTCCTCCTATGTTATGATGATTTATGTACATTGATTATGCTTATGACTTATGTTGTTATCTCTTATGCTTATGTTGATGTTTATGTTGGCTATCATATTTAGTACATGTTTGTACTAACACATACTCTTGTCTATATTTCTTATCCAAATGCAGGGTGTGGCGATATGGACTCTCATCCATGTGGCTAGGATCTTAGTAGAGCAAGGATTGAAGATTAGTAAGTCCTCATAGAATTCAAGGATTTGACCACCATTTCCTTATGTCTTTCATTTTATGTTTTGCACACTATTGTATGGGTTGTGTCCCAATCACTCTTTTGTATTAGAATGGTTTGATACGAGTTGTATGAGACTTCCACTTTGTCTTCTAAGCAAAGTGGCTGATATGAGGCCTCTCGGGGTCTTGTATGCCATGTTACGTCTAGAGTGTACCCCTGGGTCATGACAAACATTGTAATCAGCTCACAAGGTTTAGAATGATTCTAGGATGTCTCAAAACCACGTCTAGTAGGATCTTGTTCATAAGTGTGAAGCGTGCCACAATTAGGAATGAGAATCTATTAGATGCTTAGGAAACTTTACTTCTTCATTTCTCTAAGTCGTGCGATAGAGTTTAACTCTATAAGGTCTTTCTCCTAATCCATACCCAATGGTCTATAGGATATGACTACTAGAAGGGCTTTTACAAGTAGGACCGAGGGAGAAGAGATTAACCAAGGAGCTCCTCCTCAAGATCTGGTTGACCCTTTGGCTGACCAAGTGACTAATGCGGAGTTTCGGACCGCTTTTCAAGTGTTGGCTCAAGCCATGACGGCCCAAGCCAATAGGGAGGTTGTGAACCCCGTGAACCCAAATGTGAGTACGACAACATCAAGAGTGAGGGACTTCACAAAGATGAATCCTCTGGAATTTTATGGCTCTAAGGTTTAGGAAGATCCTCAAGAGTTTATCAATGAGGTCTATAAGGTGTGGACTATCATGGGAGTGACTCCGGTAGAAAAGGCGGAATTGGCCGCTTATCAACTTAATGGGGTTTCTCAAATTTGGTTCAACCAATGTAAGGAGGAAAGACCGGTAGATGTGGGTCCCTTGGAATGTGAAAGGTTTAAAACACTTTTTCTTGATAGGTTCTTTCCTCTTGAGACAAGGGAGGATAAAGTGCTTGAGTTTATTAATCTTCGACAAGGAAGTATGAGCGTGAAAGAATATGCCTTGAGATTCACTCAATTATCTAAGTATTCTCCTTCTATAGTTGCCGACTCTAGGGAAAGGATGCGCAAGTTCATTTTAGGTGTGTCCGAATTGGTTTTAAAAGAATGTCGTACGACTATGATTGTCCATGACATGGAAATATCTCGACTAAGGGTCCATGCCCAACAAATTGAAGAGGAAAAGCTCAAAGAGTGATCTATAGAAGCAAACAGGGAAAGAACGGATGATGGTAAGTATTCATACTCTAGGTCCGGTGGGCGTGGTCGTTCAAAGTTTTGACTAAGGTTTTTCGGGCAAGGTTCTTCAAAGGCTCCCCCAAGATCCTACAATGAAAGGGTGTCCAACCCTAAAGCTCAAGGAGGTGGTAATGGATCTTCTTTGCCTAATTGTACTAAGTGTGGAAGAAAGCATGAGGGCAAATGTCTAGCGGATTCTAATGCTTGCTTTGGTTGTGGAAAGATGGATCACAAGATATGGGATTGTCTTTCGGTTTCTAAGAATGACGGAGATAATCATTGTAGGACTCAACCTATCCCTTATCCGGTCCAAGTGGTTCGGGTGCTAATGCTCCTAAGCAAAATAAGTTTTATGCTCTTCAAACCAGAGGTGCACTAGAAGATTCTCCTGATGTGGTTACCGGTATGTTAAATGTTTTCCAAATTGATTTATATTCTCTTCTTGATCCGTTTCTACTTTGTCTTTTGTGACACCATATGTGGCTATGAGATTTGATGTGCTTCCTAAAGTGTTATTAGAACCTTTTTCTGTTTCTACTCTTGTTGGTGATTCTGTGTTGGCTGAGAGGGTATATAGAAAGTGTTTTGTCACCTTATCCCATAGAGTTACTCTTGTTAAATTGGTAGATCTTGATATGTTAGACTTTGATGTGATTCTTGTTATGGATTGTCTGCACTCGTGTTATGCTTCTATGGATTGTAGAACTCATGTAGTCAAGTTTCAGTTCCCAAATGAGCCTGTCTTATAGTGGAAGGGGGAAAATTCTATACATAAGGGTTAGTTTGTTTCTTATCTTAAAGCTAGAAAGATGATTTATAAGGATTGCACTTACCATCTAGTAAGGGTGAGGGATGGAGATTCTGAAGCACCTCATCTTCAGTCGGTCCCCGTTGTAAGTGAGTTTCCAGAAGTGTTTCCAGATTAGTTACCCAGTATTCCTCCCGAGCGAGAAATAGACTTCGGTATTGACCTTCTCCCAGATACAAAACCTATCTCTATTCCTCCTTAGCGTATGGCTCTAGTAAAACTTAAGGAGTTGAGATAACAGTTGAAAGATCTGTTGTCACGACCTGAGAGCATCCCCTAGTCGTAACCGGCGTACTCGACCTCGAAGAGGTCTTATACAAGCCCTTAGCATTCAACATTGCATATGTCATTGAATAAAAGGCGGAAAAAAATTAAACTTTTACAATAGAAGTTCAACTTTGTTTCATATATGAAAATAAGAACTAAACTTGTCTCATGTCACCATCTAGACATAGAAATATAAAAATTGGGACATAGTCCTTACATCAACAGAATCTCTGATAATACGAAAGTACAACATAGTATTTCAATAAGGAAAGTGAACTAAAGCTAGGTTCAAAAGCATCCCGTCCTCAGACTTGAGGACTCACCAACTTGGGAAAAGCAATCCAAGTTTCTTCAAGAATGGACTAGAATCACCTTAATGGCCCAAACCTACACTTTGTAGAAAAAGGGAAGAAATATGGGTTAGTACCACCACTTGTACTAAGTATGGAAGCCATGCAATTAAAACCATTTAAAACATGCATAAAAGGGACCTATATTGAAAACATGCAATTTCAAGTTAAAAGCCATAATGTACATTCAAGGAATACATTATCAATCCATACTATAAGGTAAAGATACCTTCATACTCATAGTTAACATTACATTATGCCATTGTTCATATCTTACATACTTGAGATCACTTAACATCATATCGTAAAGACACCACCCATGACCCCATTTCAAGTTCACTTGTGCAATGCACATATGAAGTTCCATACCCCCATATGTACTAAGTAAAGCCATCAAGAAGACACAAGTGTATTCACATACATAAACATTATCGTAATAAGAGAAATCCACCTTAACATAATTCATAACTTCCCATACATGAATAAGTCACACAAGAACTCATCTTAAGTCCCACTTGTGCAATGTATAGGTAAAGTCCCATACCCTTACCTATACTAAGTGATATCCCTTGAGAAATCCTAGTTAGAATTCATATCTCTTTTCATAGTTGTTTTCATTCATTAGTTCCTTCTTACATAATTGGGAGACTTCGCCATAACCGACATAGACCGTGGGAGCTACCATGGAATCCGGAAGGTATATTACTCCCACACCGAAAAGGGAGTGTTCAACTTTGCCAAGGTAGAACATCGGTACATCATAACATCTAGGTGGATCCACTAGCTAAAAATCCTATGGTGGCACATAATTAAGGGATAAGGAGGTTGCTTCTAGAAACCCTCTTTATCCTAAATAGCATTGTAGTTTCCACCTCATGAGACCTTTCTTGTGGAAACCTTACACCTTGGTGAAAGAGTCCTATCCCATATACATATCCTCTAGGTGCTAAGCTCAAACTCCCAATTAAATAATTTTTAAGTCTTTACTTAGGCATTAGTTCATAAAGAACATATTAGAGACTCACTCCCTTGTATATCATATAGCTCAAGGTTATAAAGATGAGAATAGCCTTTCATCATAGAACCAACATCATGTGAGAATATTCTTTCTTATCATAGTCATATAGTGTTCATGAGAATTGCTTCTTATTCAACATAACAACACATTCATAATCATCTCACAACTTTCATGTTCACATCATAACATGCTTGATTATAACTAGGGTTATAGGGAAGAGGAATCATAACTCAACACCATAACCAACAAATCAAGTAACATCTCCATCATAAGTAGATCAACAATTCAATAGAAGACTATTCATCAAATTGAAATCCTTCATTCATAACCTTCATGACCTTCTTCAAGATTCAACCCTATTTTCTTGATATTCATTCATCATATAAGATAATATCACAATACAATAATGAATTAAATGTAAACATACTAAATTGACATCATTCAATCAACATTTGATACATACTAGGGTTTAGAATTGAGAAAGAAGGGGAATCATGGGTCTTGTGGAAAATTGTCCAAAAACCATAAACATTACATGAATTCATCCACAAACACTCATATGTAATCATAAACATTCATTATAAATCAATAGAATCGAGTTTAGAAAGTGACCCACGATTTTGAGTGAAAACCTAGAAATTGGGGAACCTTGAAATCCAATTTTGAGAGGGCCTCTTGGGGGAAAGATCCCAAGAGTGTACCTTAGTTAATTCCTTGATAATTGATGGAGAAAAATTGAAACCTTTCTGCCCTAGATGAACCTTGGTCTTCTTCTTCAATGGGGTTCTTAGTTGAGAGTTTTAAGAGAGAATGAGTTTGACTTGTGAGTTTAGTTGTATAGGTTAAAGTCTTAGGGTTAGGGTCTTATAGTTAGATTTAGAGTGGTAATTATTTAACTAACTGATGCTTATCGTGATCAACGACACTAACCTATGGTACGAGTGTCTACAATCGTCGATAATATAGTAACCCAACTAAAGGATGGGGTCGTGCCCCAAGGGAGTGGTTTTGAGAATTGATAGAAAAATAAAATTTAGTTCTAACTAGTCGTAGCTAACGACATTAACAAGTAAAAATAGTAAATTTAAATCGGTGACACAAAAGTGTCAAATATGGATTTGGGGTTTGTCACAATTAGTAAAACAACAAAATAAATAAGAAAATCAAGTATGGGTAAAAATTCTTGGGGTATGACCGCAATACAAGTTGAGATAAGAAGTTGGGTACATGCCTTTAAAAGTAAATTTGTAAGATAATGGTGACTAGGCTAAGCTTTAAACGGGGTAAGTTCCCTCTCGGGTAACTTACCCCGTTTCAAATGCGTTCCTCTCGGACACCCATTTGCCGCATGAAGACCAGCCTATGCCTTACCCCACTCACTCTCTCGAGCTGAGTGTTAGGATATGGGACTAGGTCTCAATCTCTCGGGCTGAACCTCATGTCGACCCACTCCTTAGGCCATCAGTCTAGTGGTCTTGGTTTTGCGACCTCCCTCTCGGGCAAGCTGAATACACATGGGTGGCTTTGTATTTGCAACTACAAATCCTTTAGGTTAACCCACAACCACTAGGTGAAATCACCACCAAACTACGTCTACCCTATCAGCAAGCAAAACCCAACAATAATATCAACTCATATTTACTAAATCACACCCCAAGAATGGGGTTTTTTAACCACACATCAAGAAATAACAAAATACACCTAAAATGATAGTGAAATCAAATGGGTATAAGAAATTAAACGTTGATTTAAGAAAAGGAAGAAGAATGGAGAAGACCCACTTCCAACATGGGGAAGATGAAACCCTTCTTTCTTCAAGTCTCCCATAAAACCCTCACCAAACTTGAGAGAAAAATATCTAAAAAGTACTATTCTATTCTGGAAATTAAAATTAATGTTCCACTCCCTAAAATTAATAAATAAGTTTAGTATTTATAGACTTCAGAAAATAGCGCTGGTGGATCTTTCGGCGAAGTTAGTCGACGTCGCCAAATGACTCGGCGACTCGCCCTTCTTCTGTTTCATCGTCGTTTCATGCTTGCCTTCAACATCTTCACGTTTTGGACCACTGGGCGGTATAGTATTGCTTCGCGAAACTATTTGGGGAAGCGTTGACTGCTCCATTTATCGCCTTTTTGATCCTCTTACTTCAGGGCTTCGCGTACTGGAACAAAGGATGGAATCTGTCCCTTTTGCGACTCGCCAAGTGTGCTCGGCGGAGCTCAATCTTCAACTTCTTCATTTTTTCAGCCTTTTTGTTCATTTTTGTGCCTAAGTGTCCATGCTTTCACTAAAACTTCAAATACCTGAAAGTTAAGAATTATCATCACATATTTAGACAAAATAAGCATTGGAGGACACTATTCTTATCAAAATAAAGCCCTAAATGAGTCCAATTTGTGGACTCATCAACACCCCCAACTTAAACTTTTGCTTGTCCTCAAGCAAACTCAAGTTCAGCCGTTCAAAAAGGGTGTCTTAAATAGTGCTACACAAGATTCAATATCCAATGCACACAACAAGACTCAATTTACTTGTGCAAGGATCAATTGTGTAGTCAAAGATTCACGTTGTGACACACTATTACCAAAGATTCCCTTCTCGCAATACTTGCTACTCGTGCAATTTCAAGCTCGATGAAAAGTATCTAAATGCCCTCATATGAAGAATGATTCCATATTCACACACAGAGGTTAATCAATTCGAGGTCAGGAATCAGATGCAACACTCACACTCAAAAAAGAGGAACACAATGCATGTTTTCACCCATAGGTTTGCCCTTATTTTGCAATCGACTTTCGATTAGGTTTACTCAAGATCAAAAAGGTATTTCTAAGGCTTGTAATGGGGCTGAGTGTAAAGGTATGCTCATTTAGGGTCAGTGACTTTTATTAGTGGGATATGGTATTCTCAAGGCATTCCCTTCTTTTTCCTTTATTAATTCTTTTTCTAGTGCTTCTAAGTCCTCTTTTTATTCACCTTCATGGATTGCTTGGAAACCCGATTTCCTTCGTACTTTATTCCACAGTTTTTTTTTTTTGAATTAAAGGTGTTTCCACTTATGCAATACCATGGGTTAGGGGGGACTCTTTCTTACACTTCTTGACTTTTCCTTTTCCTTTTCCTTTTCACCACAGCTCCAACTTAGGCTTTTGTCCTAAGTTGGCTATTCACTAAATCACAATTAAGAGGATTATAGGTAGTGGGTCAAGCAAGGTCTAGGGTTCATCAAGGTTTTTCCAAAGAAAGGTAAGGCTCAGAGGGTGTTCAAAAGAGTTTCACACACTCACGAGTAGTCCACAGAAGACGTATATGTCAAATTTGGCTCACACTCTTTAAAGTTGCCTAAGATCATTTCAAGAGGACACCTTTATAAATCAATCAGACTAACAGGGAAAATTGTAGGTTTATTCATGCATGGTTCAAGGCAAGATAATCAAACAAGGCATTGACACTTAAATCAAACAAGACTACACACTTCCGCTAGTGTGCAACGGTCATCACAAGAGAATCATTTTGATAACTGGAAAATCACAACGATATGCAAAGAGTTCACATATTGTCTATGCAACTTCATTTGGCCTCATTGTAGCCGTGCATTCATGTTCGTTCAATTGAGAGCACTATTCAAGTCATTGGCATTGATCGAAATCGAGACTTAAATTTTTGCAAAAGAACAACCACATTCACTTCACGAGGGGTGGAAAAAATGTTCGAAAAATTTAAAATTTATCGAAAGGGTCAAAATCATTCAAAATCATTTTGCAATTAAAAGTAAACGGAGCCACGAGCTCAAACAATCGCAAAGCAATTTTAAAAACACAATTAAAATAGATAACCAAAATGTACACAAAACACGGATATTCATATCAAGCAAACAAAGGGTGAAGCCTCACCCCACCAAAAATAAAAAGCAATTTGTCCTCTAATGCAAATAATAAGAATCCAAAAGTAGATGTAAGTAAGGTAGAGAGGAGAATGGAGAAAGATCTTGTCTACTCAGTCTCTCTATCTGCTGAGGCATTAGTGCCCGATGCATCTCCCTGAAGTGAAACAATGGTCCTCGGGTTATTGTTGTGCTGATCCTCATTGTTCTCCTCTGCCATGGCCTCTGCAGCAAGATTAGCTGCAATCATCTAATCTATCTCATGAGCTGCTCCGAAGGCCCATATTTCATTAACTAAACCTCCAGCCCATGGAGGCACATTAGGGTCGATGGGAATTCATCTCTTTGCCCTGGCTTCCTGGGTATATTTCCTTTGTCTGGCTAGCTCTGCTTTATTTTCATCGTCTTTAAATTTGCGCGCTCTTATGTGCCTGGGTGGATCATTTCTCCCTGCTACTTTTGGTCTAGCCATTTCTGCAAAGACTTCAAGACTAAGTTCAATAATAATTCAAATAGGAGCAAAAGAGTGTCTCTGATTTTGGATTCTCTTAGCCAAGCTAGTCGGCAAAGTGCTAATCCTGGTAGGCGAATTGTTGAAAAATGATGTGCAAATGATATAGGGCGTATATAAAGGGTGAACAAAGGACCTGTCGGTGAGTCGCCGAAAGCTTTTTGTGAATTAAACTGACCACCAAAAATCACAGGTCAATCAGTAAATAAAGTATTTAGTTAAAAAGGCAAAATGGAGGCGCTAGGCGTACCACCGAGCAGTTCAGATCTCGCCGATCAGCTCAACGTGTCTATTTTCAACCATGCCTTTCAAATTTCACCCGCAACCCCAGATAATGCAACTTACGCTTATATAACTCAAGTTCAAGGAAGATCCATAGAAACTTCTACTTCTACCACGTAACACTTCAACTCCAAACATAGCTAAGTGGGAGTCTCTCAGATCATAAAGAAAATATCAGATCATAATCAAGTATATATGGAATCCCAGTAACTTAGAGACTCAGTCAAGGTTTTATACAATCAATCGTTATGTTAATGAGTACAAATACTGATAAAATAACCAAGGGGTTCGATTACCAACCTTTGGTGCTGATTTAGATAGTGCCGACGTGCTAAGCGGCAATGCAATCCAAATCCGAACACAATCCGACATTTAAAATGCTCTCAAAATGCAAGAAATATAAGGCTAGACCGTGAATGTGAGTTTGATGGGATGAAGCAAGGAGAGAAAATGAATGAGATAGGCTTTTAAACCTGTGGCTTGAAAAAAGTGTCCAGTTCCCGCTCATTTGGCGTTGTTAGTCAAGTTCACCCATTCACTTGGCGAACTGCCAAGTGTCTAGTTTCTTCACCAACTGTAACAGGTTTTACAGGTTATGTGAGGATTCAAATCTTCAGTTTTAATTGAGGTCGCTGACATAGTGGGTGATGCACCACTAATTTTCTTCGGAACACCGAGCTTTACATGATTCAAGTTGACGGTGCCTTAAATCAGACGGCGGAGAGAGTCGTGTTCGCCGATCTTGTAGGTGATTTGCCAACTGGTCCGGTTGCTTGCTATCATATACTATTTCAATCACCTTCCTTGCTTTAACATGTACAAACAACACACCATCATTCTACTATAATTAGGAAATGCTTAAAGGGTTTTGGATTGCCTCCCAAACAACGCCTTAGTTAACGTTGTGGCACGACGCAAGTCCACCTTCAGACCTCACTCTTGGTATTAGCCATAGTGTCACTAGGGAAACCCCCTTGTTGTCTCGGATTGAGATAAGATGAAATATGACCCATTTGGGTTTCTAACTACTTGATCGAAACTGAATGAGAGGTGACAGTCTGGCTAAGGGTAGACACATCTTCTTTCATGCCTTTCAGCATTTCGTCTAACCCTTCAAATTTGTTTAAGATACGCGAGAGCATATCCTTGGACCTACCACCTTCCGAATCCTTGGCCTTTTATCGCTCGTGGGGCGGCACATATCTATCTTTCTCCCCATCCTTCCAATTTGGATTCTGATCCCTCCATTCATTCTCTCGATCTTTCCATCCTTCATCTCTAGCACAACCTTGGTTACCACCCTGTCTTGGGTAATTTGAACGGTAACCACCGCCTTGGTTTGCTAGAAAATTTACCTCCTCGCTATATAACGCTTCAAACTTCATTTCTTCAGGATTCGTGCTCCCAACCCCCACAACATTGATACTACAAGTACCAGCCCCCATGACATTCTTAGATAGGATATCAAGATGTGTCATAATCTTAGCCATGTTTTGGTCTCTCTCATTGTCCTTTTCAATCTGCTCCTTAGTAGCTGGAAGGTGACAGGTGAGACCTAGTCTTCACGAGAGTACCACGCTCTGTTGATGGTTGTCATGCCATTTAAAAGTTGGGCCGCTACCGCGTATGGCTGCTACATTAAACCTCCTGGATAGACCTGGTCAGCAACACCCTTGTTTACCGAGTCTAGACTCCGGTAGAAGTATTGAAGGAGGACGTTATCATGAAGACCATGGGTTGGGCATTGTAGCACCAATTTTTTAAATCGAAGTCAATTTTCGTGCAGATGTTCTCCATTTAGATGCATTAAGCTTTGGATGCTATCTCGAATACTCATCATCTTTGAGAGAGGGGAAAATCGTACATTAAATGTGGTGACCAGCTCCTCCCATGAAGTGATTGAATTACGTGGAAGTTCAGATATTCACTTGCAAGCTTCCCCCATCAGAGAAAATGGGAATAATCACAGCCTGACTGACTCTTGAGAGATATTCTTGAAAGTGAATGGCCTACAAACTTCTACAAAGTTTTGAAGATGCTCATGGGGATCCTCATGAGCCAATCCGCTGAAGAGTCATTTTAGTTGTAGGAGCTGCAACATAGTGCTCATTATATGGAACACTGCATTTCCCTCGGCTGGGGGTAAGCCGATGGATCCAATACCTACCATGAGATGGGGGGTCATGGACATTTGGCTCTAGGACATCGTTGAGGTTACCGATGTCATCTTAGTGGCCCACTTGGCTGCCATTACTACCATTAACACTGATGCTTTCTGAAATATTGCATACACAATCAACAAAATAAGACTAAAAGTTAAGTTAGTAAAACTACAACTAGGAAGAACAAAAATTCTACTAATCTAAAAATTCTCAAATAACACCACTCCCCGGCAGCGGCGCTGTTTTGATGCTCATCGTGACCAACGACACTAACCTACGGTACGAGTGTCTACGATTATCGATAATATAGTAACCCAACTAATGGTTGGGGTCGTGTCCTAAGGGAGTGGTTTTGAGAATTGATAGAAAAATAATATTTAGTTCTAACTAGTCGTAGCTAAAGACATTAACAAGTAAAAACATAGTAAATTAAAGGGGGTGACACAACAGTGTTAAATATCAATTTGGGGGTTTGTCACAATTAGTAAAAATAACAAGAAAATCAATTTTGGGTAAGAATTCTTTGGGTATGACCGCAATACAAGTTGAGATAAGAAGTTGGGTACATGCCTTTGAAAGGAAATTTGTAAGATAATAGTGACTAGGCTAAGCTTTAAATGGAAATAAGTTCCCTCTCGGGCAACTTACCCCATTTCAAATGTGTTCCTCTCGGACACCCATTTGCCGCATGAAGACCAGCCTACGCCTTACCCCACTCACTCTCTCGAGCTGAGTGTTAGGATATGTGACTAGGGCTCACCCTCTCGGGCTGAACCTCATGTCGACCCACTCCTTAGGCCATCAGTCTAATGGTCTTGGTTTCGCGAGCTCCCTCTCGGGCAAGGCGAAAACACATGGGTGGCTTTCTATTTGCAACTACAAACCCTTTAGGTTAAACCACAACCACTAGGTGAAATCACCACCAAACTACATCTAGCCTATCAGTAAGCAAGACCCAACAATAATATCACCTCATATTTGCTAAATCACACCCCAAGAATGGGGTTTTTATCCACATATCAAGAATTAACAAAATACACCTAAAATGATAGTGAAATCAAATGGGTATAAGAAATTAAACCTTGATTTAAGAAAAGGAAGAAGAATGGAGAAGACCCACTTCCAATTTGGGGAGGATGAAACCCTCTTTCTTCAAGTCTCCCACAAAACCCTCTCCAAACTTGAGAGAAAAATATCCAAAAAATACTATTCTATTCTGGAAATTAAAATTAATGTTCGACTCCCAAAAATTAATAAATAAGTTTAGTATTTATAGACTTCAAAAATTAGCACTGGCGGATCTATCGGCGAAGTTAGTCGACTTCGCCGAATGACTCGGCGACTCAACCTTCTTATGTTTCATCGTTGTTTCATGCTTTCCTTCAGCATCTTCACGTTTTGGACCACTGGGCGGTATAGTACTGCTTTGCGGAACTATTCGGTGAAGCATCGACTGCTCTGTTTATCGCCTTTTTGATCCTCTTCCTTCAGGGCTTCGCGTAAGGGAACGAAGGGCAGAATCTTTCCCTTTTGCGACTCGCCAAGTGAGCTCGGCAAAGCTCAGGCTTCAGCTTCTTCGTTCTTTTCAGACTTTTTGTTCCTTTTTGCGCCTAAGTGTCCATGTTTTCACTAAAACTTCAAATACCTGAAACTTAAGAGTTATCATCAGATATTTAGAAAAAATAAGCATTCGAGGACACTATTCTTACCAAAATAAAGCCTTAAATGAGTCCAATTTGTGGACTCATCACTAACCACCCTTATTAACCCCTAATTAAATAACTAACTAAAACTAAGACCCCTAAACTAAAAACTAAAACTTAAAAACTGCCAGGTCTTACGACCCTCCACCTACGGACCGTAGGTGGAGTTACTGACCGTACTGGTCATCCCTCGTTTGATATTGAGGCTCCCTTTTGGGGGCCAAGTCTCCCACGACTAAGTATAGGCTTACGACCCTGACTTACGGTCCATAAATCAGTCTACTAGCCATAAGTCTTGGTTGTAACACCCCTCAAAATGAAATACGATACTTAGAGCTTCACATGCGTGTTAGTAGTTGATAAACTTGTATAAATGTTTGAAAATGAGTTCATAGGTCAGTTTAGTTTAGTTTAAAGTCAAATGTCAAAGAGACGTTCAAGACGTTCGAAAACTAGTTGTTTGCGTGCTAGTGTGTTCTAATGTGTCTTGCATGTTTTTATGTGTTGTTTGGAGTCTAAAATCAGTGGAGGTGACCCTAGTGTATTAATAAATGTTTTTAGGGTCAAAACGTTCGAATACGACGCCCCGGGACCACCCTAAGGGTCCCCGAGGAGGACCCCAACCTTGGCCAAGCAAGCTTGCAAGTTATGCATAGAGGGAGTAGCTCCGCGTCGCGGACCGGCTCCACCTATGGACAAAAAGTGTCTCCACGACGCGGAGACATAGCGGACTCTACTGTATTGGAATTTAATTTATGAAAACTTGCGGGAACACCTCCGCGTCGCAGACTTGTTTCCCGACGAAATCTGCGAAAATAGAATTCAAGTTTGACTTGTTAAAAAGGGTCCAACTAAGTGAGGGGTAGTTTGGGTACTTTGGGGAATTATTATATTCGATTATTCTACCTATTTTAGGGTATTTCAAGTGGTTAAAACCCCAAGACCTAGAATTAGACCTCATTCTCCAAATTGAACCTTCCCTCTCAAATAAATTTCTCTCTCTAGAACTCCATGGAAGCCATTGATGAAGCTTCAAGCTAGGGGATGAGTTCCTACTGATTTCTCCTTCAAATTCTAAGAAAATTAATCATAAAGGTATGGGGATTTTATCTTTGATTCTCCTTTCAATCAAAGAGCCAAATCAAAGTGATTTCAATGTTTTTCAAAAACAATAAAAA
>JAJOOS010024710.1:0-21521 GCA_029582725.1 Solanum chiquidenum
AGTAAATGCTGGAACAGTAAGTGCTGCAACAACATCGGTTGCACACAATCGTTCAACTGCTGCCCTAGCACCGGCTGAGAAACCTGCAAAGTTTTTTGCAGTCGATTTCAAGAGATGGCAGCAAAAGATGTTCTTCTATCTGAATACGTTGAGTCTGCAGAGGTTCATTAATGAGAGCGTTCTTGTTATGTCGGATGAAACTCCGCCTGAAGAACGATTCTTGGTAACAGAAGCATGAACACATTCTGATTTTTTGTGTAAAATTTATATTCTAAGTGGCCTGCAGGATGATCTGTACAATGTGTACAGTAATGTCAAAACCTCAAAAGAACTCTGGGATGTTTTAGAAAAGAAGTACAAAACAGAGGATGCCGAAATGAAAAAGATTATTGTGGCAAAGTTTTTGGACTATAAGATGATAGACAGTAAGACCATCGTCACCCAAGTTCAAGAATTGCAGGTCATAATCCATGATCTCCTTGCTGAAGGTATAAATTTATTTAATACCTATGTTGGAAATATTAAGTTTATTCTTAATACTCACATAATCTTTAATGTGGGATTGGTTGTGAATGATGTTTTTCAAGTGGCTGCCATTATTGAGAAGTTACCTCCATTGTGGAAGGACTTGAAAAACTATTTGAAACATAAAGGCAAGGAGATGACTTTTGAAGATCTCATGGTAAGGCTGAGAATCGAAGATGATAACAAGACCGCAGAAAAGAGGTCGCGTGGTAATTCAACAATATCTGGAGTAAACATTATTGAAGAAGATCCCACAAAATCAAAGAAAAGAAAGAAAACATATGTTCCAAAGAGCAATCCTCCTAAGAAGAAATCCAATGGAAGCTGCTTCAATTGTGGCAAACGTGGTCATAAGGCTACTGAATGTCGGGGTCCCAAGAAGGACAAGAAGAAGGATCAAACAGATTTGGTTGAATCCAGAAGAGAGATGGATAATCTCTGTGCAATGCTTTCAGAATGCAACTTGGTTGGAAATCCAAGAGAATGGTGGATAGATTATGGCGCCTCATACCATATTTGTGCCAACAAAGAATTATTTGCATCATATACTCCAGCACCAACAAATGAGAAGTAGTTTATGTCAAACTCCGTTGTTGCAAAGGTGGAAGGAACAGGCAAGGTCCTCTTAAAGATGACATCGGGCAAGATGGTGACTTTGAACAGGGTCTCGTATGTTCCGGAATTGCGCAAGAACTTAGTTTCTATTCCAGTTCTGACTAAGAACGGATTCAAATGTGTATTTGTTTCTGATAAAGTTGTAGTGAGTAAGAATGAAATGTATGTAGGAAAAGGTTACCTCACTGAGGGTCTCTTTAAACTCAATGTAATTGCAGCTGATATGAATAAAGATTCTGCTTCTTCTTACTTGCTTGAGTCTAAATGTTTATGGCATGAACGTTTGGGACACGTTAATAATAAAACCTTACGAAAATTGATTAACTTAAATGTTTTGTCTAAATTTGAGTGCAATAAATCAAAATGTCAAGTTTGCGTTGAATCTAAGTATGCTAAGCATCCTTATAAATATGTTGAAAGGAATTCATATCCCTTAGAACTGATTCACACTGACATTTGTGACATGAAGTCAACACCAACATGTGGTGGGAAAAAGTATTTCATAACTTTTATTGACGATTGCACTAGATATTGTTATGTTTATTTGTTAAATGGTAAGGATGAAGCAATAGATGCATTTAGGCAACATAAAACTGAAGTTGAAAATCAGTTGGATAGAAAGATCAAAATGATCAGAAGTGATAGAGGTGGAGAATATGAATCTCCATTTGCAGAAATATGTTTGGAAAATGGAATAATCCATCAAACTACTGCTCCTTACTCTCCCCAATCTAATGGAATTGCGGAAAGGAAAAACCGAACTTTAAAGGAAATGATGAATGCATTACTTATAAGTTCAAGTTTACCACAAAACTTGTGGGGGGAAGCTATCCTTACATCAAATCGAATACTCAATAAAGTGCCTCACACGAAGACACATGTTATTCCATATGAGAAATGAAAAGGTAGAAAACCCAACTTGAAATATTTCAAAGTGTAGGGGTGTCTAGCCAAAGTCCAAGTTCCTATACCTAAGACGGTGAAAATAGGGCCTAAGACTGTTCATTGTGTATTCATTGGATATGCCACAAATAGTAAGGCATGTTAATTTTTGGTTCATAAGTTCGAACATCTAGATATTCATGATAATACGGTTATGGAATCAGATAATGCTGAATTCTTTGAACATATATATCCGTATAAAACTAGACATGAGTCGTCTAGTAGGGGGTCTAAAAAACCTCGAGAAGAACCAAAAGAGAAGGAACCTAATGAAGAGAGTCCAAGGCGTAGTAAACATCAAAGGATAGCTACTTTATTTGGATATGATTTTGTAACATTCCTTCTTAAAAGTGACCCTCAAACATTCAAGGAAGCTATGTTGTCTAGCGACTCAACCTCTTGGAAGGAGGCTGTCAATAGTGAGATTGAATCAATCCTAAGCAATCATACATGGGAATTGGTTGATCTTCCTCCAGGGAACAGACCCTTGGGTTCAAAATGGATGTTCAAAAAGAAGATGAAAGATGATGGAACTATTGACAAATATAAAGCAAGACTTGTTGTCAAAGGCTTTAGACAGAAAGAAGGTCTTGATTATTTTGATACATATTCGCCAATGACTAGGATTACATCAATTCGAATGTTAATTGCCCTAGCTGCAGTATACGGTCTTGAAATCCATCAAATGGATGTGAAAATCGCCTTCTTAAATGGAGAGCTGGAGGAAGAGATTTACATGGAAAACCTGAGGGCTTCGTAGTTCCCGGTAAAGAAAAGAAAGTATGCAAACTTGGTAAGTCACTTTATGGACTAAAACAAGCACCAAAACAATGGCATGCAAAGTTTATCAAACCATGTTGTCAAATGGATTTAAGATCAATGAATGTGATAAATGTGTTTACATTAAAGACACTCCGAATCAGGAAGTCATTGTATGCCTATATGTGGATGACATGCTGATAATGAGCAAGGACATTGCCAATGTAAAAGCTACTAAGCGTATGCTCGCTAGTAAGTTTGATATGAAAGATCTAGGAGTTGCCGATTTGATATTGGGAATTAAGATTCATAAAACTCCTAACGGTCTAGCATTGTCTCAATATCATTATATTCAAAAGGTACTTGAAAAGTTCAGGTATTTGAATTTTAAAAGGGAAAAGACCCCAATTGATGTGAACCTTAGTCTTGCTAAGAATAAAGGTGAAAATCAATCTCAATTGGATTATGCCAGAGTATTGGGAAGTTTGATGTATGTCATGAGTTGTACACGACCAGACATAGCCTGCGCTATAAATAAACTGAGTCGATACACAAGTAATCCCAATCGACTTTCTCTAATTATCCTAATGTCCAGACACTTGGCGGATCTCTCTTTCACCATCGACTTTCTCTAATTATTACTCTTTGAAACTTCTTCAAGGATAGTAGAATCTTTGATATTGACCACCTTTATTAATGTTATACATTTGTATACCAAGATGTTTAGATGTTTCAGGTTGACCTTCTTAGTCTCGATTGTAGTGCTTCTTGAACTTCTTCTTGCAACATATCGAGTTCCACAAGCTTCAAATTTTCATAAGCTCTTCTTTTTCTTTTCTAAAGATACCTCTTGATTAGATTTGATCTTAATCTTCTTAAGCTCGAATGTGGTGCTTTTTGCGAACTTCTTGCAACACATCTGAGTTTCACGAACTTTAATTTTTCGTAAGTTCTTTTTCTTTTTTGAGATATCTCCTGGTTAGATTCTATCTTATTCTACTTTATTAAACTTATCTTGCAACTATTGCTCAAAAGCTATTCATAAATATGATAAGAAGACTTATTTTGACCACTATGTTACCATTTCGTCAAATATCATATTTCTTGATACATATATCTGATTCGTGGTATGGTTACAATACTTTCATCCTTTTTTCTTTGTTCATCATAACAAAAAAATCGATATGGTTAGCACCCTTTTAAATTAATTTATCAAACTTATTGCAAAGATGATATGACATGAACACATTACACACACAACCTAATACTCAAAAATGACTTATGATAGGTATCATCTTTTTGAGTTTCTATCAAATGGTAAGATAATATTCTCAAACTTGCCTGTGGCAACTTGTCGATGATGTGGATAACAACATTTATGAATTATGTCCAAAACCTTGTTGTTATACTATCCATAAAGAGATATTTGATTCTCCTTATAATATAGTCATTAAACTCATGATGAGAGGTATATTCTCCCTCACTATTCATAAAGAGATATTTGATTCTCCTTATAATATCAGTCTCCGCAAAATGTTGAAACTCTTTAAATTTCTCAAATACTTCAAACTTCTTCTTTAAGAAGTAAATGCATATGTACCTTGGGAAGTCATTAATGAATGTTATCATGTAATAATAACCACAAATGGAGGACCGCTTCACTGCTCCAGACATTTTTGAGTGCACCAACGCCAATCGCTCTGGCTTGATACTTTGATTATCCATAGAAAAGTTGATGTGTTTCTTCATTCTTGCATCCAACATATAGTGTCTCCTCTAGTTTCAAGGTGGGGAAGACCTTTTAATTTTGAATGTTGCAACATGTTTATACTTTGTTGTAGTTTTCGTGCCCAAAACCTACATGACATAAATCAATTATTTGATTACTTGGAGTTTTCTTCACATAAGTACTCTCGGCTAACATGAAATAAATTGACTCTAATATTCTTCACTCGAATTGGTTGTATAGTTAATTTAATTAGTGAGGCATCAGGCATGTAGTGCATATCACCCTACAATGTCAATAACCTCCTTTTGTACTTCTAGAATAGGGCTTTCGAGGCCATCTACTCCTTATAATAATTTATTTTAATTAATGCAACTTATCTTTTTCTTCAATCACACTAACAACTTTGTTTAGGGCCTCACTTGACCAATAACCAACAAGCAATGGGAAAATAACACATAGACGGATTGTGGTGATACAACCAAAGTCAAAAGAAAAAATTAATCTCTCATATTTCTTCAAGTAGAAGGACTTAAAAGTGTAGGGACTATATGACTATTTTTGTGGGAAACATGTCCACCTCTGAACATGTAATTGAAATGAACATGTATAGGACTCATAGTTATTGTTGTCATTTTCTTTGATAGGATATTATATTAGTCACCAATTTAAATTCCAGTTGGTTTTAGTTTGATGTACTTTTATCTTGATTCAATGCGGACCGAAGCATAATATTCAAAACTTTCTCCTACCTTTCTATAGGAAAATCGATAGTGAAAAGACGATAATAGACTAGACGAGAGGAACTAAAGGCGTACTTTATTGCTAATTTGGTAACAGAGCTGCGTCTATCAGGAATTAGCGATAGATGCTATGACTAAAAGTGTCGCCGGAGTCCCTAAGGGTTGGTGTGGCAGGCCTGTAGGTATAGAAATAGAGTTAAAATTTAAAGTGAATGGGTTCTGAATTTTAATCTTTTTAAATTTTAAATTAATAATTTATATATATTCAATGAATTTTTTAAACAAATACATAATTGAAACAAATATGCAAGGACGAGTCCTCCTTAGCTTCTAGTTGTTATAATTTTGCACTAGGGGTCTAGGGTCATATGTAAATGGAGTGACATATTTTGCCTTTTGTGAGTTTCATAGGTCGAATATGCATAGTGATGCAAATAAGTGTTCATCCCAATTAGAATTTGAGGAGGCAAGGTTACATATTCCCTTCCTTTTCGAATATTAAAAAACATACAAATTATGGAAGGGTCAATATACCAAACCCCCTACTGAAAAAAAATATATACCAAACCCCCTTACACAACCTAGAGGTGAATTTTACTTTAACTATATTATAAATTATAAAATAAATATAAAAAGCTTAAGATTGTCATCTTGTTATAATGTTGGAGCACATTCTTTAAACAAAGGCAATAATGAAGTGGATCATGAAATTCCTTGAGAAAGGCAAACAATTAACAAGCATGACGTAGCTTACTATATATATTTGAAAGAAAGATTTTTATCCAAAAAAAAGAAGGATAAAAATACTATGAGATTTTTATCCCAAAAAAGGTGCATGAAATCTTGGTAGCGGATAATTTGCTGTAAAAATATTGTGAGATTTTTTTTTCTTGTCAAAAGTGTTTATATTTTAATTTTCCTTTTAGAAAAGTATTTTTGAGGAAAAAACACTTTTATAGCTTTAGAAAAATGGTTTATGTTTTTATTTTTTTTAATCCTCCCTAGGAGCTCCCATCCCTTTTTGCTCCCTTGATGACTCGAACTCACAACCTTCGGGTTGGAAGTGAGGGATGCTTACCATCCGAGCAACTCCCTCTCGTCAAAAAAAAAAACAAAAAAAAATCTTATAAACTTGGTCAAACTCAAACACCTCAGTTTAAAATAACTAAATAAGTATTTATTGAAAAAATAAACACTTTCAACCTCTCAATAAAATTTGATCGGCAATAAATAAAACAAAAATATATACTCCCTCTGTACCTTTTTTATTTATTCAAATTTGACTTTTTATTTGTCCCTTTTTACTTGTCATTTTTGACAAATCAAGAAAAAATAATTTATTTTTATCTATTATACCCTTAATTTATTTAAAGAGTTAATATTTTTGAAAAATGTAGAATCCTTTAATGGGTAAATTGATTTTGGAATTCTATCAATTAGAAGGGGTAAAACAGTAAATTCACTATGCCAATTATTATTTTCTTAAAAAATATGTCAGGTAAAAAATAAACAAGTAATTAGGGAAGAGACGGGAGCATATGAGAACGTCCTTTGATCTTATTAAATTGTTTGCAAACACCAATCGATGTGTCGGATTAAAATAAAAACACTACTAATTTCAAAGTAGTAATGGCGATGGAGGCTTAATTTTTAAAATGCAAATATGTGTCTTCTTTTTTAAAACAAGACTAAAAAAGGAAAAAAAGATATACTTTTTTACTCGTCACAGTTTCCTTTCTCAGAGTCAAAATAATATGACCTTTGACTAATATTTTAAAATATATTTTTCATTATATTGATATGAATTTCTTTTGCAATTTATAGTACTTTTTATATATTTTTTGAATATTCAAAAATTTATTTTAAAATATTAAATTAATGTAATTTAATTTAGGTTTGAAAAATTAGTCAAATTGACTCTCGAAACTAAAAAAAATGGAGGGAGTATCACATAAAATAATGAGCTTTTTTTATTTTTTGACCATAAATTTGGTAATTAAGATCTTTAATTTTTTAAAACTAAAGTTTACATAATCGAAAATTAGGTAAGAAGTAGTACTATACAACAACAATATACATAATATAATCTCACAAATAAGATCTGAAGAGATTCATGTATATGCAATTTTACTTTGTAAGAAATACAATAAATTACAATAATTAACAATATAAAATATATATAAAAAAATGATCAAATAAAAACTCGTTTAACATCAGAAATTTGAAAGATACCATATAAATTCGGACGAAAAGAATATATGTAATTGGGACTAAACTTTTTTCCTCAATTATAGATGCCTGCCTAAGCTATATTCCCTTGACTGGTTTTGTGCCCTATTACTTCCCTATTAAGGAGATTCCATTAAGAAAAAAAAGAAGATAGAAAGTAGGGCAAAAAGAAAAACCAAAATAAAGCAAACTTTAGTACTGAAAAATAATTTTAAAAAGCCCATCTCTTTAGATCATCCATCTCTATCTCTAATTCCTTTAAAGTTGCAAATACTCAGCCTTTATATCTTACTTTCTCTTTTAGTTATTTTCAAAAAAATATATCTCTTTTTAAGACTGTAAAAAATGTGCATATTTTTAATTTAAAATTATACGATTTAGATTTTTTTTTTATTTTCTTACTTTATGTCAAGTCAAAACAAGACAAACAGATTGAAACAAATAAAATAATATATTCAAATGCCATCTCATTTGAGCATACTACTTGTGCTTTTCATGTAAACAAGCATATACTTCTTTTATATATATATTGGGAGAGGGAGGGGTATTTTAATATAAGTGTCAATAATTCTTTGTTTGCTCATGAAAATATGGGCAAATTGGTTAAAATATTTTCTGGTTTGCTAATTGTGGCTTTGGATATTGTGGCTGGAATTCTTGGATATAAAGCAGAAGCAGCTCAAAACCAGGTACATCTCCTTAATTATAGATCAACAAACCACTCAAATTAAATTTATTGATTGAATTCCCTATATATCAGTCTTTCTCCGTTTTAATTTGGTTGTGTACATTTCTTTTTAGTCTGACATGTTTAAGAATCACAAAATTAAGGGGTATTGTAATACATTCTACATATATATCTTCGATATAAGATCACGAGATTCAAACTCTTCTTCATATTCTTAAACTACGTACAAGGTCAAAAAACTAAACAGATAAATTAAAACATAAATAATATTTTTTTTATTATTATTTTGAGTCAAAATTATGTTCTATTTCGAGTCTAGTTTCATACAACTTCTAGTGGTGTTTGGTCAAGATTTTGAAGATTTCTTTGTTTGGTCATGATTTTAAAGATTCTGGTCTTCTTTGTTGCAAAATTTGCTTCCAACTGTTTAATATTTTTTTCCTACTTTAATTTGACATGACGTTTAAGAAAAAAATTGAATGTTATGGTCTTAAATTAAAGATATGTTAAATACATAAATTTTCTAGCATTTAGAATCATCAATCCTTCAAAAAAAATTATTTTATTTTTTTAAAAAAAATCATTTTGTTAGATAGTTAACTTTTGTTAATTTCAAGAATTAAAACTGCGCACTTCAAATAATTGAAGGTTAAATGTACATAGTCAAATAGCAAAGGGACTAAAATTGGGATTATGCAATAATACAGGAATTAAAATTTCTATTTCCGCTTTTAAATTCTAAACATGTTATATAAGAAGTTGAAATTAAAAACTTACCAAAAAAAATAATAATTCTTTTTAAATGGACTATAAAAAAAAGAGACAAAACAAATTTGAGACGAGAGAGTAGATATGATGGAATATATTAGCGTAGCAAAATTTTAGTAACCTACAAATATGTAGGGCCCATCAAGACATAGTACAAGTGTATATCAAATGTATATAATAAGTGTATATTAATATACTAATTATACTATATTCTCTCTTTTTTTGTGAAAAATAAAATTAGAGGTCTTTTTTAAATGGTCACTTTGGGCTGATCTGTTGCATAAAAATCATGTTTTTGCACTTTGATTTTTGCCCTTTAAATTGATGATATTTCATTTTCGCTGTTGTGTCTCACTTTTAATAAAAAATTACATGTCAAAGTATTGTTAGTTATGATCTAATTTTAAAGATAAAATTTTACTAGTTATATATAAATTGTATAGTATCTAATTTACAAAGTATAAATTTAGAAAAAAATTATAGGGAAAAATAAGCAAATACCCCATTAAAGCAAAATAATTACAAACATATACCATTTACATTCATACCCCACTAAATAATTACACTATATACCCCACTAAATAATTACACTATATACCCCATTTATTAATTTCGCTTAATTGATACTAAACCAGTATCATATATACTGTATTGATATCATTAAGGCTGATAATTTCGCTGAATTGATACTAAATCAGTATATATATACTGTATTTGTATCATTAAGATTTGTTGTTAAGAAATTACTCATTAGTCAATGATAGTATAAGAGTATATATTTACTCTTATAGTATCATTGACTAATGAGTAATTTTTGAACAAGAAAACTTAATGATACCATAATATATATATATATATATATATATATATATATACTCTTATAGTATCATTGACTAATGAGTAATTTCTGAACAAGAAACCTTAATGATACCACAACAATATACATATATACTCTTATAGTATCATTGACTAATAAGTAATTTCTGAACAAGAAACTTTAATGATACTAATACAATATATATATATACTGATTTAGTATCAGTTAAGCAAAATTATCAACCTTAATGTACCAATATAGTATATGATATCGATTTAGTATCACTTAAGCGAAAATTATCACCCTTAATGAATGAGGGATATGAACTGTAATTATTTATGAGAGAATGAGTATTTCAGGAATTACTTTGGATTTGGGTATGAACTTGTAATTATTTTAGATTTTATGGCCCATTTACGTAGTTTTTCCAAAAATTATCTTGTCTGATAAAAATTCTATAGGAATAAGTGGGTTTTGATATTGAACTTATCTCGTCTCTATTGGCATAAGTTCCATATGAACTAATTTATGTCTGATAAGACATAACTGATGTTTTGCGATTTTATTTTTGTTTTACGATATTAGAAATATTTTCAGACATTTTTTATGAGAAGTTACAAGAAAGAGCATATTACAATATTTCTATTCGTTATAATGATCGTTGTATTCTGCTTATGTTTTTTCTGAAAGTGTGTCATCTCACTTAAAATTTTAAAGGATAAAAATTTAAAAGAAAATGATAAATTAAAGAGTAAGAATTAAAAATCACTCTATAATAGGGACATAACTCCTACGAAGGACCCCACAAAAATCCCAATGATTTTGTTAAATTTACTACTTCTTCATCCCATTTTGTGTAAATGTAGAGATGACGATTGGACGGTGTGGGGTGGGTTGAGCTTAACCCGTCTAAATTTTTTAATATTTTTCTTTTTTAATTAAGTTTGATACTAAAAATAAATTTTATAAAAATAAATTCATTTTCTCATTAAGTTGTATTAATTTAATAGATAATAACTTAAAATTTTATTTTTTAGAGATCAATTGGAAAGCATGTAAAAACTATATTAGTTTTAATTGAATCATTTTCATTTATTATCTTGAATATTTTAGTAACTTTAAAGAAATTTTCAATTAATATTGTTTGAATAAAACATAATGAATTTGTCATGAAATTTGTGTATTCTTACTCTTGAAGGGTGCTCTATCACTCGATCGCCTGAAAGACTAGAAAAATAAATAAAAACACTTCGACCTATCCAATTCAAGTTCAAGACTGATTAAGAAAACTACCGTCAATTGAGTGCATTATCCACTATCTCTCTCTATAAATTACTAAACTTTTTTAATATGGTTTATTTGATTGGTAATTGGAACAGGCAAAACATGTGACATTATGGTTGTTTGAGTGTAACAAGCCAAGTCATGAGGCATTTGTTTTAGGCTTAGCTGCTGCAACTTTACTTGGAGTAGCTCATGTTCTAGCCAACCTTCTTGGAGGCTGTAGTGTTTGTAGTAATGATGATATTCGTAAAGCCACACCAATCAAGCAATTTTCAATTGCTTGTCTTGTTTTCACATGGTATGTTATACTACTATACTCGTGTTTTAATTTATATGATATCGTTAATTCATCTGTTTTATTAATGGTTTGTAACTCAAAAGATAGGGAGGCATAATCCCCAATCAAGGGGTTAATATTGTTATGTCACGTATGTTCTATGTTTCTCTAGAGCGTATTTCGAGAGTCAAGTTTTTTAATTTTGATTGTGAGTTTGGATATGACATCTTTATTATTATTATTATTATTATTTTAAATCAAAATAGCAATTAATTGTTTTTATTTGACTCTTAAAATCAACTTATTGAGTGCAGAGTTAAAATACTCTTACAAAAACATTTTATTGGTATCTTAAATATTGATAATTAAATTCATATTAATAAATATTGAACATATTTGCAAAAAAAAACTAAATTACTATTTATGGCCAAATGGGAATATTAATGTTAGGCGTAGGCACTCTTGCCAATGGTGAATCCATGTTGAAGATAGTGGATTGCACACAATACCTTCGACTCTTAGGTGATTTTTTGTAAAAATAGTACATAGTACATTATAGTTGGTGCAATTATATTGGACTCCCATTTACTTAAAATCCTAAATTTATCCTTTCCTTTGTTTTTCCCTCTTCCAACAAAAAAGAGGGTGAATTTTATGAGGTGAAAATGATTGCTTACGATCACTTACATATTGAATAGAAGAAAATGTTCAGATCTCTCACGTGTAAAAATAAGAATCTCTTGTAAAGAAGATATAAAACTATTTATAAAAGACTACAATATCATATCTCCAATGTTATATGCTATGTTGCTCAGACTCTTTGAAGATGTCGCCAGGTGCATGCCGGATCCTTCAAAAGTAGTCCATCTTTTGAAGAATCTAACACGGATGCAACAACAGTATTGAAGAGTCTGAGTAACTTAAGTTATATGAGTTGGCAAGTGTTGTGTAATTTTCAAGTATTCAAGTCTACAAAAATTTGAAGTAAAAAATAATAATTATGTGCTTATTATATGTTTTTTTTTTTTTTTGCAGGATTATATTTGCAGCAGGATTGAGTACGCTGGTGATTGGGACAAAGGGAAACCACAAGTCAAGAACATCATGTGGTCATTTACATCATAATTACCTATCCATTGGTGGAAGTCTTTGTTTTGTTCATGCTTTATTTTCTGTTGCATATTATGTTGGAGCTAGTCAAAATCTAGCTTAACTTTTCATTTTTACAAAAAAAAAAAAAAAGGACAAATCACAATTGTATAAATTGATTATGAAGATTACTGATTTTGGTATGATGAAAGTTTTTGAGATGTTTTAGACCAATGGCATTTGCATATTTATGTTGAACAACTAATTGTAAGTGGGAACAACTTCCAAATGTGATAATTGGAAGGTGATTCATCTATTTCATGGATGAGACCACCCCCATCCTTTTTTTTGGGCTGTGATTGTTTCGTAAAACTAGATATTTTATGCATATATTTTCTAAAATTGATGTTCTATTATCTATTTGCACTCATGCTACAAAGAAGGCTAAATGACACTTGATTTAATGTTGAGTTATTTATTTAGAAGAGGAATCAATTCCCGCTTAATACATTTTTCTTAGTGGTGCACTCATGTTCTAGAAATTCAATATTTTCTATATCGGCAAGGAAAAACAAGTTTTTTTTTAAGTTTCCCATCCGATGTCCGATATCCGCATCGGGTGCCCGGCACCTCATAGGGCCCCGGATTTGGGGAAAAGTGCTTCATACCAAAAAAAATTCCATACCCAAAGCTCAAACCCGAGACCTCTGATTAAGGGAGGAGCAACACCCATCTGTTGGTGGTGCCAGGAAAAAAGTTGGAATTGGAACAAAAGCTAAAAATCACAAGCTGTACAAAACTGGTACATGTTCTTCAAGTTTCTCAACTTGTATAAAAAATCATAATAATACAGAAGAGACTTTAGTATTTGGGGTTGATCATATATACAAAAGAAAGTAACTTTTGCCATCTCACAAAGCCAAAAAAAATGGTATTTATATTGCATCTTTATGAAAAAAAAGTGACTACAAAATAAGAAGTCATATATATTTTTTGAAGAGCATTGCAAAAAGTAGCTATTTGGATGAGCTCTCATCATCTGATGAACTAAAATCATCATCCTTCCGTCGCTCCTGGATTGCAGGAAATAGTCGTTGATGAACATCTGGCAAAGAATCAGGATGGGCTTCCTGAGAAGGTGATACCGTTAATGCTCCTTTTCTAGAGGTATTTGCCGGCATCTTGGTGGATTTTCTCAACAATGTACATGATTTGTCCAACATAACTAAGAAATCGCGAACAGTGATGAAGAGACGCAAGCCTTCGTCCTTCCCTGCAGTTCCATGGAAGTAGTCTCCTGTACTCTTCACCAAAGCCATTATCCTTTTCTCTTCTTCTAGTATCCACTTGATCTCATCGTCCGCATTTTGCATAAAATTTGTGAGTGTATCGCGGAACTTACTGTTCTCGTTCAAACTTTTCATGTCGGTGTCTAGGAACCCTTTGGTTTTCACTAGTGACTTGCCAAGTTTGGAGACAGATGCAGTTAAATTCTCACCATCTATAAGTGCTGCTTTTCTTACATTCTCAAGCTCATTGCTTAGACCAGAAACCACCTGGAGACCAAGGTTACGATGGTAATCGACCGAGTCACGAGAAGCATCCTCTGCAAGATCTTCTGGTGTTAGACTTGACAAGCTTTCGCTCTCCCTTAACTTACGTGCTGCTCTTAATCCTTCTGATCGGATAATTTCCTGAACAACAAAGTTCAGAAGTGTGGTCTTTCCATCAGTTCCTTTAACATCTGAGAGTTTCAACAGCGTATCAAGCTTGAATGCCTGTGCACCACCACGGTAGGTGCCATCGTTCATGCGGTTCCCAGTTTTAAGAACTGCTTCTAGAAGTTTCAGGAAGAGTCTACTGTTTTTCAGCTCCTGGCATGCCACCTGCAAGTTTTCATAATGAATAACCATCTACCATGTGATAAAAAACAGCAACTAGAAAACAATGTACTGAAAGCTCTTTTATTTAACCATGACCAGGAGTAAGATTAGCCAAATTTCCTATGTATAGATAGCTAAACTTTGATTGGCATGACTTTCCTTTAATGTAAAGAAGAGCCAGTACCATCCTCATTTAGGTAGTAGGTCGTAGAGTTTGAAATGATCTTTGTCACTGTATAACAGATTACGGGTTTGAATTGGTAGTACAATTGTGTTATTTTAAGCTACTGAATTTCACAAATAATTAAAAATAATCCCTTTCAATAAGAAAAACTTTCTCCGTTATTAAAGATTATGACACTCAAAAAAACAACATACCCAGTGTAATCCCCACAAGTGGGATTTGAGAGGATAGGATGTACGTTGACCTTACCCCTACTCTACCTTTGTGGGGTAGAGAGGTTGTTTCCGATATATGAGATAATCAAATATAAGAGGAAAAACTCTGGTATGTCCAACTAACTGGAATTGATTTCAGTTCATCATGACTACACAAAGAAATGACACCTTTTAATAAAAAAAAACCTGAGCTCTTATATATATGTATATATATATATTTCAGCACTATTTATCTAAGAAAAACTCAGTTCCTTTTTTCTTTCTCCCTTAACGATGATCTAGAGAAATGCAGAAACAAACTTTTACGGATGAATATACGAGATCCGTCTCATGATATGTAGCCTACAAATGATGCTTATTTGATTATTTTTTTCTCAACTCTTCCCAGAATTTATGCAATGGTGGATGGTATAGTTGGACCGAGATGGTTGCAGCAGCATAACAGAAAATTTTCATTTTAAAGCTGCTACACCTTAGGTATGAGAGACTTAGAATTCCACGATTTACCTCTAATGTTTCAAAGGACTCTTTAATGGAAGTAACTTCTTCCTGAAGAGAACTCATGAGCAACAATGCATCCATCCGTTTGAAGGCAAAGGGAATTTCAACCAGGGATTTGAGAAACCTTTCAGCAGGACCAAGCTGAGAAATTTCCCCGCAATATAATCGAAGTTTGAGTTCTTCATCTGTTGTTGGTGCCAACTTTGATATAGTTTGAATAAGTTCAGGAGACAGTTTATTACCTGATAAGATAAGCAGGCTTTTGCAAGTAAGTGGCTGAAACATACTTGATAAAATAAAAAGAAAAACTATGAAAATTTACAAACATTAATAAGAAGTAAGTTGGAGTATCCCTTATCAGTCATCAATCTTTTTTCCACAAGATAAGACGATATAGCAACACAAGTCTGCCTATGTGAAGTAAGGGACATGAATAAAAATTCTCATATCATGAAACTTAAGTTTCTTCCTTGGAAAATTGTTTAGTACTCTACAAGAAGAATACTATAGTTTCTCACTTCACTTATAACCATCATCAATGTTTGGTGGGATATGTTGTTAATTTTCACTCTCTGGTGAAAGGTATCAGACTGAGCAATGATTTATTTTTTTATAACTGTGATGTCCGGCCAGCTTGCACTCACCTCTACTAAATTCCACGGGGTACCTGCTACCTATCACCAACACAGATAGCAGGTAACTCTACCTACCAAGGCTTGGACATATGAGAAGACATCGCCTAGTGTTTTTTATTACCACCAGAGTTATACTTAAATAACTGATAGACTATTCTTTACTTTTTTCCAATTTCATTCTTTTGGGAGGAAGGAGTGGGGGCAGTTGAAAAAATTACCATGTTTGTTCGAGAAAATCACCAGCAAGTTCTATTTTCCACTTAGAAATGGGACTTTGTTTTCAACTTCATCTAATTTCCAGGAGTATTTAATTAGCACATGCCAACTTTCACAGAAAATCTTTCTGAAAATTCACCCTGGGATTATTATTCTTCAAAATTCTGTTTGATTACTCGCAACGTGCTTGTAGTCAATTCACAACACCATGCATGAAGCAAATTAGTAGAATGAAACTTCTTTATTACTTACGTAGATAACATAATAGACTGACAAGAAGATCTATGTGCAGACCATGTTGTTTCTCTTCTTCCATTTTTAAGGCAGTCAATAACTTTTATGCCAAAGCTGAAAGACTGCAAAATCTATGGAATGGAGTTAACACTTAAGTAACAGCCCTCTGCCGATTAGACACACTCTTTTCCGTGGTGATAGATTTACTATTCTTACTTTCCAATAGCAATTAATTTAATAGCACACTCTCACGGATCTCAAAGGGAAAACAGAGAGAGAGAGAGAGATAAAGATTTACCCTCCTTGAGAGCATCACAAACTTCTTCTGTCGTCACATTTAAGGCTTTAAGAACAATTGCTAGATTTTGTGATTTCTTAGCATCAATTATCTGAATATACTGTGGGGTAGCTTCAAAAGCCGATGTAGCTTTCGCGCCATCATTTTTGCCTGCATTTGCTGCATTATACCCAAATAATGATTCCATCATCTCCTCATTAAATCTGTAGTAACATCATTATAAAAAGTGAGGAAGTTAGACATCTTGCAGAGCAAAGTGCAATATAGGAAGATTGATGCAAAGCTTACTGGAATGAGCCAGCTTTGATGTCGTGCCAAACCATGGAGTGATCAGGATTAGCAAGAACCTTGTCCCAGAAAAATGGCTTTAATTTTGCCTTTGGACCGTCAGGGTCATCAGATGGTTCAGTTCCCTCACCAGCAGAAGAATTACGTCTCCGATGTGCTCCAAGGGGTAAAGGCTTTGGCGGATTACCAAGCTTTGGTGGATTAGGAGGAGGCCGAGCAGCTTTTGGAGGTGGAGGTGGCATTGGAGCCGGTGGTTTAGGAGGAGGAGGAGGTGGTGCTTCAGGGGGTGGAGGTGCAGATTTTCCTGGAGGAAGTGGTAATGCATTTACAGGTGCATCTGTTTTAGCTTCTGCCTCTGAAGAATTATGAGAATTAACTGGCACCGAAAGATTATTTGCAGTTGAAGAACTCTTAAAATCTTTCTTGATTGAGCTTCCTATGCTTGAAGACTTTTGAGAAGAATCTGACAACATTAATTATAGAAATTATTCGGCATTACGAAAATGACATGCAATTCGAAAAATTTGACCTTCATGATAAAATACCTGCAGATAGATTACCTGAACAAAGGTTAAGAAGAGGTTTCTCATCTCTTTTCCCATGCTGTGGACCTGTTTCTTTCTTTTTACTTTTTATAAGACACAGTATTAATAACAGAGCTAAAAGGGCAATTCCTACCGCGACACCTCCAGAAACAGCAGCAATAATATAAGTTTTGTTCTGATTATTACTTTCTGAAGCATTAGTTCCATTATTTTTTGGTTTAGCAGGAGGATGAATGACAGGCAAAGGTTTAGAAGAGTTGACATGAGTAGGAGGTGTTGGAGCCTTTGCAGGGGCTTTGACACGAGTCTGGGTTGTTGGAGCCTTTGCAGGAGGGGAGCCATGGGTCGGAGGTGTTGGTGCCTTTGCAGGAGGAATGACACGAGTCTGAGGTGTTGGAGCCTCTGCAGGAGGTTCCGTGGGCACTTCAGAAGAGGGCACTGGAGCATGAGTTGGTGATACCGCTCCATGGCCTGGAGATGGTGCAAGGTTTGGAGCTGCAACATCATCTGTTGACTTATCTTCAAGCTTTCTTTCTCTTAGGTGCCTTCTGGGAACACTGGACGACCATTCCGAGAAAAGCTTTTGGTACTTGATGAACCAAGCAATGGATGCAGCCTCACTACCCGAACCATGAAGAGGAAGACTTTTCCTTTTTAAGCACTCCAGAAGGATCTGCTTTACTTCAGGAGGCAGATCACTAATAGCCTTTTGTAAGGTTCTTTTTCTCAACAAAGGCATATCTGATTTTAAGTAAATATAAGTTCCTGCTGCTGCCTGATAAAGAGACAAATCCAGAAAGCTTGCAGTTTCTGTATTCTTGTGTAATGGTTCTATGCAATGAACCCATATTTGCTCGGCCTGCAAACAGAATACTTCATTACAGATGGCCAGAAATACAACTCGATCTCTTGTTTTTTTGTCCACATTACAGAAAATGATACAACCAACTTATGCAGTTACATGTCTAGGCTTTCGCAAAAAGAAAAAAACTTTCAAAACCATGGCATATGTCTCTGAGAACTACTGTACTTTCATTGATTCCTCCTATATTGCATAGATTTATAGTAAAAATTTCATTTCAATTTAAATTTGGTTATTCATCATGTAAAAGGATTCTTCCTATGCATCCATAGTTGAATGGTTAAAGTGCGAACAAAAATGCACGACTTTCTCATTAGCCAGGGAATATTACTAAGTCTTAGTACTCAACTATAATTGAATGTATCAGCAGATAAAAGCTCCGGTGCAATTCTCTTACATTCCTAGGACCAGTAGCAGAATCAAGAATCTATACAAGGGGGGCCCAAAAAGTAGCAATTCTTTAACCCCTTTTGTCACTTCACTAGAATTACTCTCATGCAAGGAAATTCAACAACTTATATATAACCAAAACTTTCATTTTTTGCCTTACTTGCACCGTATAATCTTTCAGCGAAGGGGATTCAATACCTAGCTCTACCACTACCTAGGACATTGTTCTCAAATGGGAAAACAGAGTTATTAAGGTTCATAGACAATTACCATTAAGCAACTCACATCATAAATCCATCAACACATAATACATTTAGCTGTTGTGCATTATATAACGACAGGAAAACGATATATATCCAAACATTGTATTCATCAAAACGATACATACCGTATGTTCATCTATATGTTGAACACCTCCATTGTCTATACAGTTTTGAGGAAGCTTTCGATTCCCTTTTGAACTATTAGCTGCCAAAACACAAACAAAAGCAATAAAAGTAAATACAGAGCTGACCCTTCTCACACCCATTGATTCTAAAATCAATCTTCCAATCCCATAATTTGTCCTTTTTCATTTCATCTGATATATGTGCCTTTTTCAAGAATATGAAAAAGAACAAAATAAACAGAAAGCCCTCTGGTTTTTTCTTGAATATAATTTGACCTACCTACATAAAGATTCAATCTTTACACATAAAAACTGGATATTATATGTTTGTATAAAAAAAAACCACCACCCGTTGGTGCCCTTTGCAAAAAAAATTACAGAAAAAAGTGAAGAAATTTGCAAAGGTTTCAAGAAGGGGAGTTTTTCTGTGATGAAAATTTTGGATTATTTTTTTTGTTGGGTCAGATTTTGGCATGAAATTTTTTGTTCATTCAAATGTTTTCAGGTTTTTTCGGAGAAAAATGAAACGTGCAGAGAACTACCTTGAGAGAGACAACACAAAAGTGTTAATTTCGACCGTTTTTAATTGTATCATACAATTTGTATGCTTCTTTAGTTCTTTTCATTTGTGACAAATATAATATTATATCCTGGTTTTAAACTTTGTTAAATACTAAAACAAAGTATGTGAGAAACTAAACTTTGTTGATAGTTTAAGTGTGTTTTTCGAATTTTCATTAGTTTAGATATGAAATTAAAAGAAAAATAGTTTAACTAAAAAAATACCATGTCAGAAAAGAGAAAATGAAAAAAAAGGTCACGTGGATGGAAGTTTTGGGTCAGACACGCCTGAGTGTATGTATACACACATTTGGTCCAGTATGTATTGAGGTATATTTCTCAAACTAAATAGTTTAATTGTGTTTTTGACACTTAATTGTTAAAGATTCTCAAAATATATTTTTCAAATATATTTAGGGTATGTTTCGTATGATGAAAAATATTTTCTTGAAAAACAAGTGAATTTCTTACTTATTTTCTAATGCTTGGTAAGTAAGCAGGAAAATATTATCCATGAGTGCATGATGGGATGGGGAGCGAGGGTTTGGGGGTGGGACAGTCAAGGGATGGGGGTAGGGGGGGATTGAGTGGATGGGAGGAGACAATAAACTTGAAATGGTACTTATGTAATTTGTTTTCCTTGCTTCTATTAGAATGTCATAATTCTTATTTTTAAGGAATTTATTTTTCTTAAAACATAGAAAATTTGAAAAATATTTTCCTCAATACCAAACACTTGTGAATTTCTCAATATAAACATGGTACTTGTATCTCCTACCTCCAGATGAGGAGCCATTGTAAGTATTAGAAGTATGGAACTTCTTGTCTTTGAAATAATCAAACTTCTCACACTTCAATAGTTTTTATGCTTATATACATAAAAACTTCTTCTAACTCTTAAAGAATTGAGAAGAGAGCCTCCCTTCAACTTTGAATTTGATTTGATCAAATAATTCGATTAATTGATTAATATTTAAATCATTTATTTTTAATGACAATTGTATTGGGGCCTATCATTGGTCAAATATCGTTAGCATATTAAACGAGTGTCGTTTGCACTCTTAATTTTTTTTGAAAAAAATTTCATTCGATGTCGAACTTATGAATAAGCAAAATGTAATTTTTATTTCTTTCATCATTTTTCTTCGCCGGAATACTCTCGTCTTTTCCTAGACAAAAATGAAATTTATTACTTTCTTCTAATATTAGTCTAATTTAGAATACCAAAATATAGTTAATATGAGTAATTAAGTAACAAAAATTCTTAAAAAATAATTTCTTAAAGAAAGTGTCAAGTCGAACTATAATGGAATAATAAAATGAAATGGAAGGAATAAGAAGTTAAAATAAAAATAGTATTAAATTAATATGGTGTTGGATTTTGATATTCAGTAACCTGCATAACTATATATATAAGTTATGAGTGAACCCATATACTAGTGATACATGAATAACCAAACCTTGCATAAAATAATATATAAAATTTTCATAACTAATTTATGTATTATTATTAATAGGAAAAATTACTTGGATGGGTGCCTTTTAATAAATAATTACTGATTTTAGCGATACTTTTTATTTATTACCATTTATAGCAATACTATGTTAAATCTGCAATATGTATTAAAAGTGAATTAAGTATGCAATATATATGTATTATAATTATTTTTAAAAATATATTATGCTTATTTGGTAAGAAGTTGACACATTATATTATAACTGTATTAAAATGTGTGATAAATGTATTATCCATCAATAAAACTTGTATTATATGTGAATAATAAATTGTTCTTTGTAATATGAATTAAAAGTGTATTATACATGTATTAAAAGTGATCAAGTGAAAAAAAAATGTTATT
>JAJOOS010024711.1:0-22182 GCA_029582725.1 Solanum chiquidenum
TATAGTTTTAAAGTTTGAATTTTATTATTTAAATTTTCAAACTTTTAAAGTGTGAAATTTAAACTTCTATACTTTTAAAGTTTGAAAGTTTGTATTTAAAACTTTAAAAGTATAAGTTCTTAACTTTAAAATTATAAAAGTTTTAATATTATTTGAGTAATGTTCCTATTTTTTTAATTTTAATAATTTTTTTAAAAAAATATATCCGTTGGGACCCGGTTTCCGGTCCGATCCGGGACGGGTATGCCATATTTTTTCCGGAATTACCGGTTCCGGTCCGTCCCGGTTCCGGCCCATGGTGACCGGTTTCGTGCCGGTTCCGGTCCGTCCCGGTTCCGATTCCGTTGCCAGCCATAGTGCGGACTATTAAAAAGGGTAACCTATCTAGAATTTATTTCCTAATCATGCATCATGAATGCTGAAGAATATACTTTAAAGGTGTCAAAACATTCGAGGAAGATGGTTTTGATTATTTACATGTGCACGAGTCCAAAAATTTATTCATCAAACATGTCTATCTTAAGCTCAGAAATGATCATACTAAGGTAACATTTATTTGTAAATTTTCGAGCTCCTAAGTGAATATTCATCTTATTTCTATCACTTTATGATAAATTCTATATCAGAGATAGACTTAAAATGTGATACTTTATTGACAATAATATCTATTCTTTATGGGGTTCATGTGAGGAATCCATTGATCTTTTTCATTTTTTTGCTTATGTCCATTCTCAATAAAAGTGTGGGAAACACTTCTATTCTAATAAGATCATCTAAGGAAAGCTATGTTGTGATTTGCAAAGATAACATATATTATATCAAATATAAATAAGAAACATGCTTCTTCTGAAATATTTTGAATTACATTAGCTGATTATGTGCATTTGATTTCACTGGGGAGGAACAAGGAACAATACAGTCTTTCAAGAAAAGTGTAGGACTCCAACAATGTTTACTATTTTGATTATCCACGAGTCAATTACTAGAGGTGTTTTGAAGCCATGACTTCCGACAAGAATTACTAAGTTGAATTACTATTCCTAATGATTGTTTGTGTTTACTATTCTAGTAGTATGTAATTTGATGATTCAATGTTGCTAGAGCTTGAGACTCTATCCAAACCCAATTCGTTTTTGTTTTTATTTTATGAGTTGTATATAATCCTTTTAGTATATAAAATACATGTTTATTACCAAAAAGAAAAAAACTGTATTATAAAGTTAATATTATATATGTCACAAGTCAAAACTTTAGATTGCACTTACATTATTCCTAGATTTTACTTGGGTACATTTGGTATGAAGGAAAATATTTTCTTGAAAAACAAGTTGCTTTCTAACTTATTTTCTCATGTTTGGTTGGTGAGTGAAAAATATTTTCCAGAAAATATCTTTATTTTTGGCTAGAGAGTAGAAAATATTTTTAGAAAAATAGTTTCTAACATGAAATAACCTCCAATAATCGATTTGAGACACAACCACGACATTCAAATCAATATTCGACCTCCATGAATGATCTGGAATCTGACCCCAATTCTCCGACGTAGGAGCTAACCCCGACTTTCGACCTGAGATCCGACATTCGAATTGGGACCCAACCCCGACACTCGATCCGGGACCTAACCCCGACTCTCGACTCGAGACCTGGCGGTCGAACTGAGACCCAATCTCAATTTTGACACCCACATAAAAATTTGACACAAGACCCGAACTGAGACCCAATCTCAATTTTGACACCCACATAAAAATTTGACACAAGACCCGAACTGAGACCCAAACCCAACACCAAAATTGGGACTCAACCCCGACAACTGATCTAAGATTAGACCCCAATGACTGATCCGAGATTCGACCCAATCCTTGACGTAGAAGTTGACTCCGAATTTCGATCCACGACCCGACATTAGAACTGGGACCCGACTCCGATCCGGTACCTGACCCCGACTCCTGAATCGATATCCAATATTCAAACAGGGTCCCGACCCCAACCCCGACACACAAATCGAGTCACGATCCCAATGATTGATCTAGAATCCGACCTTGAGACGTGACCTAAGATCTGACCCTAACTCCCGTCTGAGACCTGACATTCAAATAAGGACCCAACCCTGATATTCGACTTCTCGACACCAACATCGGCACCCGACTTGGGACCTGACTCTAATTTCGATCTGAGGCCCGATATTCGATTTGGGACCCAACCCCGACCTCTATACTCAAACCGGGACACAAATTCGATGATCAATCCAAAATCTAACCCTTGAGACCTGACACCCAACACTCAATGCGGGACCCGACTCAACTTCCAACCCAAGATTTTACTTACAAATCGGAATTCGACCTTTACTTTTGAATCGAGATCCGACCACACCTGACTCAGAACATGATTTTCAAATTGGAATTCGACCTTTACTTTTGAGCTGGGACCCGACCACACCTGACTTTTTCAAATCGGGATTTGAATTTTTTTTAAAAACAAATTTTTAGTTTTTTTCTGAGGGGGGGGGGGAGTAGGGATAGGGTAAAAAATGAAAATAAGCTGACTTACAAAATATTGTCAACCAAATAGAAGAAGATTAAAAAACATTGTTTCTCCTTCCTGCCAAACACACCCAAATTGTGTCCTAATTGGTAGTTGGAAAAATAAAAACACTTCTACACTTAAAAAATGAAATGACTATTTAAAGCCGGGTGGCATCCGAATTTCTTCACCGAGTCTGCAGTCTACTTATTTGTCGCACACCAGAAATAGGTGTGACTTGTAATTGACTAACGCATGGCTACCAACTCTTCCTCCCACAGCCCTCGCACCGTCGAGGAGATCTTCAAAGACTTCTCCGCCCGTCACGCCGCCGTCCTCCGTGCCCTCACTAGCGGTACTTTGCTCTTTCTAGATTCTTTTTTACTTCTACTATGTCATTGTTTAATTGATTCGCTGCAACTCTCAGATGTGGAGGAATTTTACTCACAGTGCGATCCAGAGAGAGACAATTTGTGTTTATATGGACATCCAAATGACACTTGGGAAGTTGCTGTTCCGGCCGAGGAAGTTCCGCCGGAGTTACCGGAGCCGGTGTTAGGTATCAATTTTGCCAGGGATGGGATGGAGCGGAGAGACTGGTTGTCTTTGGTTGCTATGCACACAGATTCGTGGCTGCTCTCTGTCGCTTTCTACTTTGGTGCTCGCCTAAACAGAAACGAAAGGTATGATCTTTCTATCAAACACATTGAAACTTGAAACAGAACCGCACTTTTTTCCTTTTTCTGATTCAATTCTTTGCTGTTCAGTGTAGACACAGAAAATTTGACTAGGATTTTGCTGTTACTTCTTGTAAAGCATATGCCTTTTCTTTTACATACCACTGAAAATAGAATGAGTCATCCAAGTTTTTCTTCAGTCTGCGAAACATAACATTTCTAATTAGTGTTTGAGGAAAGCGGATTAAGTTTACAGAATAAATTTAGCCTAGTATATGAAAACAAGAAACTTAGATTAAATTAACCTACTTTTGCAATTAAAATTGAAAAGGGTAACATTTAATCATTTGACTTGGAAGAATATTACCTGAGTAATTCTGATTGGACTGAACACATAGAGAGAAGGGAGAGTTTCAATCGAGAGAATCAAATACTAGTGTTATACAGGGGGGAAGGGGCAATGGTTTTGGAAGGGAACATTTTTCCTCAGACTTGGATTTAGGGACACGAATAACATCACGTCATCTAGAAAACTTCACAGGTTTTTATGATAAGTACATCAAATTTTTAGAATTTTTTCTACACTTTTGGTGAGAACAAATTTTAGAATGGGGGAAAGATAAGTGTGGAGGGTTGATCAAATATGAGGAAACTAGAAGAATGCAATTGTGTCTTCTCTTGTTCCCACAACTGTCTCACCCATACCACCTTCCTGGAATCCTATTAGTATCACTTCTTCATCAAGTGCCACCACCTTTGAGCACCTTGTACTTTATCTTCTGTACCAACTCCTCCAGTTCACCTCCACCTCTTTTGACTTAACATCGTTGCAAGCTCTCCACATCAGATCTAGATGATTCATGCCCTGCATCTAGTTCTTCACGTGTTGCGAACTTATCTCCTCTTAGTTCTCCAATTGCTTTTCCGAAAGGTACTTGATCTACTTTTGATCCTAGGTCCAATTATGTTGGGTTCAGTTATCATCATTTATCCTTACACTAATATGCCTTCGTCTCATCATTATCTTTTGTTAGTATCCCTAAGTCTACAGGCTAAGCCCTCTCTTATCGAGGATGACGATGATAACAGGCTATGATTGAAGGTGATGCCTGCTTTACACTCTAGTGGTAGTTGAGGATTTTTCCTTGCCTCTAGATAAAATTACTATAGGTTGTTGGTGGTTTTTATGCAGTTAAAGTAGGCTTGGATAATAAAAAATTGGCCGGCTTAAGGTTATTCTCAAATATTCGGGCTTGGTTAAAGTGATAAGTTCTCTCCTGTGGCTAAAGTTGCATATGCACGCCTCCTTTTGATTCATGGTTCCTTTTTACCAGAAACTTCTTTTATTAGTTGGACATTAAGAATATTGCATCACGACGATCTTGAGGATGAAGTATTTATGGAGAAACCATCTGGTTTTGTTGCTAAAGGGAGTCTTGTTATATTGTAATTTGTATGCCTATTGTATTGATTGCTATATGGTCTGAAAGAGTCTCCTCGAGTATGGTTTGGTAAGTTCAGCACAGTTGTTCAAGAGTTTGGTATGACTCGTGTTGAGGTTGATCAATATGTGTTCTATCAACATGCTTCTCCAAATCTGTGTATTTATTTGGTAGTTTATGTTTATGATATAGTTATCAGGGGAAATGATCTAGGCAGATGAAGTACTTCATAGGCATCAAGGTCGCTCAATCTCAATTAGGAAGCGTAAGTATGCTCTAGTCATTCTTGAGGAAGCAAAAATGACAGCTTGTAGGCTCATTGGTACTCCAACGGATACATATACTAAACTCTTGTTCGGTTAAGGGGAGACCTTTAGTGATCCTAGAAGGTACAAGAGGTTGGCTCGTAAGTTGTTATACCTCACAATGACTCATCCTTACATTGTCTGTCCAGTGAGGTTGTAAGTCAATTTATTTTATAGTGTCCCCGTATGACAGCTATTGGGATGTGATTGTCCAAATTCTTTGATACATTAAATCAGCCCTACTGAAAGGATTACTCTTTGAGGATCAAAGCCATGAGCATATTGTTATTTACACCGAGGCGGATTAAGCAGGATCACTTTCTGATAGATCCACTTCTGGATATTGTATTCTTGTTGGAGGTAACTTAGTGTCTTGGAGATCTAGGAAATAGAAATGGTTGCTCGGTTTAGTGTAGAAGCAAAATGCCGAGCAATGGTTGTGGCAACTTGCGGACTAGTTTGGGGTCAAACAGTTGCTCAAAGAATTGAAGTTCAAACAAATAAGCCAGATATAACTTGTGTGTCATAATCAAGTTGCTCTTCATATTGCATTGAATTTAGTGTTCATGAGAGAGCTAAGTTCATATCTTAAAAAAAAGAGAATTTAAAACACAGCGATTGGCGATCACTCTGTCAGATAAAATACTTTCAGGAGACATTGTCAGAAAGTCCATGAAGTCAAATGGTTAAAATTGCACTAACTTGAGGGGGAGTGTTGGAAATATTGTATAGAATAATGCTTATATTAGTTAGACACCCAATAGCTTGGAAATAATCAAGATATATATTTTCTTTTTTCTGTGCTATATCTCATACATATTATATCAGTACTTTTTTTATCAGACATGCTAGGAGAAACAATTGAATAAGATTAATGGACAGGATACATAGTGAATAGGAAGATATATCTAGGGAAGTGGCGTACAGTGATTGACAAAGAAAATGAAAGGCTAGGGATAAAGAACTTGAGTATCTGGAATAAAAGTTTGTTGTTTATGGCTAAATGATCAAGTCCTGAGCAACAGATGGATTTATGGTACAAGTTTGTAAAGGAAAAATATGATATGGGTGATTGATGGTGTACTCTTCCGTCACATCTTTACATAGGCGGGCATAAGGAAGCATATCAGCAGTTTCTTTGGATGAGTACCACAACTTGTTGAAGTTGAAGGTGACCGATGGTAAAAAATAAGTTTCTGATCGGATTTCTGGAAAGAAGCTTCCTGTGGAAGATACATTTCAAGACCTTTACAACCTTGCAGTTAATAAGGATGCTTCAATAGCTGTGTATACAAGTGGAGATGGTTGGGATAAAAGGTTGACAAGGAATTTTCAAGATTGGGAGGTTAAAAATATTATTCAGTTTTTCAGAAAGCTAGAAAACTTCGAGGAACAAATTAGCACTTGCTGGACCATGAAATTTTGCTCACTTAAGTTTGAGACAGTGCAGAAAGCCGTATGCCAAATGTGGGATATTTGCCGAAGTATGAATGAGACATCTCAGTGCAATGATTAATTTTCTTATATTTCTGAGAGATCATTTGTGAAAGTAGTTTGTGTCGAGGATATACTATGGCTAGCAAGTTATTTTTTTTCCAGTTTATTCAATGAGCCTGCTTTGGTAGTTCCCTGATTAGATTTGAAATTAAATTGCTAAGCAATGAGGAGGATGTCAAGTTCTTAGTTTTATCATGCTATAATATCTTAAATTATTTACAGGGACATAGAACACTAATTTGGATAAGTAAAGCCCCCCAAAAGTGAGTTGTTTTGCTTTGATAACAACTTGTGACACATGTTTCCCTTAAGAAATCTGTAGAAAAGGAAGTCAACTTGTGTAACAAATGTTTCATGTGCGGTACTTGGAGTGATACAACAACACTTGTTACAGCAAAATGTATTTGGGAATGCTAGCATGGGAGAAGCTAGAGAAGTTTGTGAAATGTTTGTTGATCATGCCCCTTGTATTGATTCAATGAGGATTTTGGGTGGAGGAGTGTAAATATAGACTCTTTGATGGAAAATATGGACCTATACATAGTGAAAGTGAAAATTTAGATGTCTAAATTTTTGGTGTCTTGGTATACAAAAACCAATATAGATGATATTGATTATTTCATGAACTTCATTGGCTTCCTAGTTAAAAGAGGAGTAACAGTACTAACCTTTGGTTAATGCCACTAATTTGGTGCTTAAAATTGAATAGAATATTCATTTATTAGAAAAGAGGGAAAATTATACATTGGGGTCTTAAAATGTTTCTCTAAAAAGTGTAACGAAGCCATGGTCATTTGACGTCCAATACTACATATGCCATCTATTGAGGCAGATCAATTTTTTTTGTTGAACTAGCATTCGAACTTTCTTGTTAGGCCGAATAGCTTAATAGACACTTGTACTTGCACAAATTTGTCATCCCTGCCCTCAACTCCATGGAGTTTAATCCCGACATCTGAACCTGTTCTACTTGTATTTTAGACCCTTTGAAGGTTGACCGACCTTATATGACATTTGTTTTGCTTAGTAGGATAAAATGCATGATTACACACTCTTAAAAACAAGTGCTTGTATTAATTTTAATTAAAAAGTATTAAAATCAAGATAAAAATACTAAAAAGAAGAGAATAAGAATATATATATATATGTATATAATTTTTTTTTTTTTGAGAGTGGTAACATTTAATCTAGATATCCACAGGTATACTACATCAAATTATGTAGTCCCCCTTCAAAAGTATTACTACTTACAACTTGAACATCTATCTGTTGTTCCTATAAATAGTCTAAAACGTCAAAATTAGCTTCTGTTTGAGCAGTTAATTTCTGTTTACACCAAAAATAAAACAGAGCTAAACAATTCATTTTTAACTCCTTCAAGTTGCTCTGCTTGTCTTCAAAACATCTCCTATTCCTTTCTTTCCACACTATCCACGAAATGCATGCAGGAACAATCTTCCATCTTCCTTCCTTTTTGGCTGCATTGCCATCCTTGTTCCAGCAGCTTAGCAATCATTTTATGTTCCCTGGCTCCTCAGATAAATGAGTATATTCCGCAACTGGTCTGTCCACATACAATGTATAAAAAGATGGTTGATTGCCTCCACCTGTTCCCCACATAAAACCCTCTAGAGCATAGATGAATGCCTCTCTGATTCAAATTCTCATGTGTCAATACCACTTCTTTAACTAGAACCCTAGTAAAGTAGTTCACATTATAATGAATTTCCCATTCCCTTTTGTCCCACATTATAATAATGTCACCCCTAGTCCCACTAGTTTCCAATTGGGCATAGCTAACCCAATTGTTCCCCCAAACTTCCTTCAGTGTCTTTGTAATATCCCCGTTAGCACTACATCAGCTTTCCATGTATGTAGAATGTTTCTGATTAGCCTCCTCTTTCTGCCACAACATAGTCCCCTAACATTCCAAGGCACTCTTTCCAACTTCATTGATCTTTTATTGCCAGGTATCCCCCCTACTTCTTGAGCCATAACTACAGAATTTGGCATCAAGCTCTAACCCTTTTAGTTTATTCATCCCCTTCTTTTTTACAATGGCTTGCTCCCCCTTATTTATCCAATTGTTGTTGTCTATCTTCATAAATAATTCTTTGGCCTTCTCACGCACCCTTTAAGATCTACTCTAGATTCTGCGCTTAATTTGATGAGGTGTTGTTGAATCTATTCTGAAGTGTTGGTGTCTTGAATAGCCTCCTCAACTGGTAATCAATTTTCAATGGAATAACATCTCTTCGACGCAATTTGCTGTATCATCCTGTTCATTCAGTTGCAAGGCCTTAGATTCCTCTTTTTCTACTTGCCCAGCTTCTTCCAGTCATAATCTTTCATTTAAATGAACGATTTCAGTTGATTTATTCCCTGGCACCGCGTCCAAGTATCAACACATTTCTCAAGTGCTAGTCATGTTATTATGCATCATATACCAAACTTCTCACTGTAGCCAGTCGTTCACTTGTGGGTCCACATTAAACAGATTGGGTTCACAGAATACTTCAGGGCTGGAGTGAAGTGCCACAAAAGATCTTGTCAGGAACTGTATAAAAAGGACCGAGAACTACATCTATGTTACTCAAGGCTCTCCAAAAATGTTGCCGTTCCCGTGTCGGTTCCTCAAAAAGTACAACATTTTTGAAGGATCCGACATGCACTCATTGGCATTGGCATTTTTGAATAGTATGAGCAACATAGACTGGACATGCTGTTTGGTGGATTGGTTGAGGTCCGCACGCGTGGGTTAAAATACAACCGGGAAAACAAACTGAAAAATCTGCAGAAGCTGCTCAGCCCAATTAATCATAAATGGTTGTACGTGATTAGAATATGTGATGTTACATTTTTCTTCCAAAATACAGGCTCCATAGCCTTGTAACTTATCTGAAACTCTCGTTAATATTGTAGAAGTATAATCTGCAGTCAAATCAGAGCAGTCTCTATCTCTCTCTCTATCACACACACACACACACACACACACACACACACAGAACCCTCAGTTTTAGGATGGGAAGTTGTTGAGAAAGAGGATGGAAGGATGCTTATCATCTCCTGCTAATGTGTTGTAATGTTAAGCATAGGGCCCATTCGAATAGGCCATTGTTAAGTTTTATAGTCAATCAGCTCTTTTTTGGCTGTCTAAAATTGTGTAGCAGTGTATGGGTAGTTGTTTGTTATGGTAAAACATAGGAAGGTGTTTTGTTTCTTTTAAGTAAGAAATGCATTAGTATATCTTTTGTTTCTATTCAGGGTGCTTATGTTTCGTCAATTTGATTGAGAAGGAACTGCGTAGTCTTTTAATTCATGTGTCTACAAATAACACTTGATCTCATTGGGAGAAGACTTGGGTGTTGATCCAGAAATGGTAAAATGCTTTATGGCACATTGTACTCGTGTAGTAGTTCTAATATTTTTCATCAGATTTCGTGTTATGGGATTTATTAAGTGGAGGTACAGATGATTTGACATTTATTTAAAGATAGTATAGGTAGTGTACCTGTCAAAAAAAGGGGGGAAATCAAAAGGGAAAAAGAAAGAAATAACAATATGAATTTCTCTATTCTCTCATGAAAGGTGAGGGCAAAAGCATCAGTTGCGCCCCTCTCCCCCCCCCCCCCCTCTCTCTTTGGATGGAGAGGAACTATTTCACTAAGTGGTCATCTCTTATTGGGAAATGTTTGATTCATTGTACTATACTGAGATATATGTGGGTATACTGTAAAACATGTGTTTAGTTTTGCACTAGATATGTTGGGATAAATTTTTAGTTTCAATCTCTTAACCTTGGGCTTTTAAAGGACTTTGGGTAAAGAGCCTTGGAGAATTGTTCATTTGGGTCTTTTATCTCAAGTTTGACTGTTATCCCGTATTGAAGGTATTATAAAAATAATACCACAATTGTGGTTTTAACCAATCGCGGGATTGCTAATTCCAGGATAAAAAATTCAACCAAAAATGGGATGAAATAGTCTCACATTTTATATTGTAATTGTCATCTTTTATCCCAGAAACCAAATGACCTCTGACTGGTTGAAGACTGAGGTTGGGAAGTTGCAAATTATTTGTCATTCCCCTCAATTTTGCATTGTCCCAACTCTTGTACTGATGGCTTGTTTAAAAAAGTTGTTGGGGTTCATTGCAATTGGCTTTCATCATTGCCCATCCCCTAGTTGCTTGAGCACCCACCCTACTCAAAGTGGGTCCACCCTGGCCCCGATGGGATCACCATGAAAGTTGCCTTAGCTTCATATGCATGCAAATATGTGGGTACCACGTCTAGGGGGAAGGGATCTTGGAAAAAGGGCATAGAATCAAGGATTTCAAAATCAACAGCAACAAGAGTAACAAAAGCCTCTTGATCTAATATAAATGTGCAACCAATCCAACCACTAACTCTTGAATTCTCTATACCACATGCTCAAGGTTGCCTAATATGGCCATGCACTCCTAGAGTTTAGACTACATTAGAATGCATACGAGCTATCCTCCCAACCAGCTGCTCCATCCTCATCTTCCACTTTGGAAGATATATTTAAGAAAATTATGTAGTTTCCCCAATCTATGCAGAAAGCTCAGCAACAACAAGAACACCAAAGTTTCTAAAGCAAGTAACTGTGTGATCGTCTCCAGACGTCTTTCTGGGTAGACAATTGGCCAAATCAAGTCTCATTGAAGTGACTATATCCAGACATTTACAATTTATGTCAACAAGTAGCAACAGCGGCTTTTGTATGGACAGAACAAGGCTGGAACTTCAGTTTCAGAAAATTTCTAAATGACTGTGAAATGGGAAGAATAGCTGAATTTTACAATGCCTTATCCCAATTCAAAGGCACTTCTCACTTCTCGAGACAAGGATTGTATGGAATGGCAAAGGAATATGCTAGGAAAGTTTTCTGTGAAATCTACACACAGTGAACTCAAGCTGTCCACAATTAGGTGGGATGCTTGCCACGGAAGTTAATTTGGAGAGTCAAGATCCTCTACAATGTAACATGGCTTGTGGCCAAAGAAGTAGTATTGACACAGGATAATTTGAAAAGGAGGGGGAGGGGTGTACCAATTACGCCCCAGATGTTATTTATGTGAAGAACAGGCAGAGACAACCATCTCCCTTTATATTGTAAATGGACAGATCATTATATGGAAAATCTTCATCAACCTGAGGGGAATAGGTGGGTAATGCCAGGAAGCACAAGGGATGTATGTAACAGTTGGAGCAGAGATGACAGCTTAACCAATCGGAAGGAAAGATGGAGGATTGTCCAAGCATGTATTTGGTCGACTGTCTGGAAAGAGAGAAATCATTGAAGTTTTGTGGACAAGCAATGATACCTTCAGAAATTAAAGATGAACTGCTTAGTCCTTTATTGTTTTTGGTGTAAACAAGAATGTTTAGTGGAGGCTGAAGATATTTTTGATGTTTTAGACAACATGTATGAAGCAATACAGATAGGAAGGTTTTCTTTAACTTGTTATCTTTCCTTCCTTTTTGGGGGGTTTATATATAAAATGATACCATTATCCAGAAAAAGAAAGTGATAATCTCCATGAGAGCAACCATAAGAAATTGAGAGGGAGGAGCAGCACCAGATCAACAAAAGAAGACCAATGAGGACATCTCAAGAGAACAACCAAGAGCACCACGTCCATTTCCACAAAGATTAGAGAGGAAAGAAGATGGGAGCAGATTGAAGAAGTTCATTGAATTAAAGCAACTGCACATCAATGTTCCACTTGTTGATACTTTGGAGCAAATGTTGGTGTATGCAATATTTTGTTAGACAATTTGATCAGGAAGAGGAAATCAGATTATATAGATTTGATAGGAAATCTGTAATTATAGCCAGCATACCCTTAATGCTGAAGAATTCAACCTTACTAGTTTAAAAAAAAAAAAAATTGATCAAGAAGAGGAGGCTATATGAGTATGGAGCAATTAAACTATCCGAAGAATGCAGTTCCACCGTTCAGTATAAATTGCTTCCAAAATTGAAAGATCCCGATGGTCTTACTATATCATGCTCTGTAGGAGGAAAGGTTTCCGGACATGGATTGTGTGATCTTGCTGCTAGTATAACTCTAATGCCACTTCCCATATTCTGAAGGTTAGGTTGGGCAATGTTAGACCAACCCCGTGTTGTTTTGCAATTGGCAGACATGACCACAACCAAACAGATGGAGTAATAAATGATGTGTTAGTCCATGTGGGCAAATTGGCTTATCATGCTAACTTCATTGCGTTAGATTATAAGGAAGATATTGTTTCTTTTATGATAGAAAAATCTGTCTAGGGCCAACTATTGGAGTCACCCCCAACCTTTGGAACTCGGGGATAATAACCCCTGTCCTCCACACACACTCTTCTCCACTTAAACATTAGACAAACTTGGTTCGATTGGTGTAGGGCTCGAACTTGTGACCTGACCTAAATCACAAGTCACCCTAGGGAATTATAAGAAAGATATTGTTTTAGCTCGAACATATTTTTTCAATGTGCTATTTAATGGGTCACAATGGTATGCTACATGTTTCATCTGATTTGGACTTGCACGGAGTATCTCATCTCCAGCTTGCAGAAATCCAATTTGTTTTTATTTCCATTTCTTTCCTGTTTTATTTCTTCGTATTTTACAACTTGCATGCTCGGATCTCCTTTAGTGTCCACCGTGTGGCAACCTATGATAAATTGAATTGTACTTTGTAGCTTTTTAGTAGTTTTCGTTTTACGCTGACCAAGTTAGTTTACAAAAAATATCTTTCGGATGTACTTCAATTCACGGAACTGGAAGTACTTTACTAGACTACTAGTATGACACCAGTGCCCCAGTGTGGAAATGGCTCCAAGGAACGTGGTGTTCATCTTGGCTGGTGAGAAGAAACTGACTCACCTTGCTATTCCTTTTTCTTCATCTCTTTAACCTACTGGCTGTGTTGGAACCATTGAGTTGGTTCCTGAAATTTTGCTAGCATCTCTTGGTCTCCTAGAACTAGAAGCTTGGTTTTTTTTTTTAATAGTTTTTTGTGTTCGGAATTCAAAAACTATTTAGAAGTACTGCTTTGGTGGACAATTCTTTAGTATATTTTGATAAAATGTTTCCTTTGTTGTGGTAAAGCTATTTTGGTTGTTGTTTAACTGAGTGAGCATACTTAGACTAAGGTTCCGTTTGTTTGCACTTAATGCGGGTCTGAATCTTCAAATGTTAGCCCATTAAGTGCATTTTTTTCTTTTTACAACTACTTAATTGTTTTTAATCATTTAAATCTGTAGGGAGTCTTAATATCTTTAAAACTGTTATTCACTTAAAGATTTCAGAATATGTGATATTTTTGTCCTCCCCTTACAACCACACAATTATCACCACTGACCAACAGCGCCTAATCACCGCCACACATCCGCCAGCTGCAATTATTAACCACCTCTACTACCAACCGCAAGCGTTCAACTGCCACCTCAACCACCATTTCTGCTAGCCACTCTAATGCCAACCCAACTGCTAACCACCAACACAAACCACCTCCATCAGTAGCTGCCACCATCACTAGCCATTACTCACCACTATCTAACCACTTCCACCACCAATCACTTACACTACCAGCTACCACCACCAACCACTTACACTACCAGCTACCACTACCAACCACCTCCGCTATCAACTACTACCACCACCAGTTTCCTGCACAGCCAACCACTATTGTCTGTAATGAGCTACCACTATAAGACCACTACAACGGAACACCTCCACCTACCTACCACCGCCAACCATAACTTCACTACCGTTATTGCCAATGACCATCACTATTAGCTGCAGTAGCCTCTAGCTTTTAATTAGTATTTTTTTTTCGAAATTCTATGTCTATATAGTTTTTAAAAAGATAAAATACATATTCGGATGCTGAGAAAACAAATATTTTTATTTATTTGGTGTTTAAATATAGGTATAATATCTTAACAATTAGATATGTATTCAAATTCAATCATTTTAATCACAATAAAAACAAACGGCACTGTAGTAGTTTGCATTCTAAGCAGTCTTGACAATTTTATTGTGCAAACCATTTACTTTTGTTTTCATTAATCAAACTTATTATGCCTAACCATATCTTCTGTCATTTATTTTACTGGTGTTCTTTTGCTAAACAGGAGTCGTGTGTTTACCCTGATAAATGATCTACCAACTGTCTTTGAAGCCGTGACTGGGAGGAAGCCTTTAAAGGACAAACCTAGTGTTGATAGTGGAAAGAAATCAAAGAACAATGCAAAGGTACTTGATTAAATCATTGATACTTGTGGGTCACCCTTTTTGTATAAAACTTTGTTTACGTGCTTACTTGCAGAGAGAAAAACCAATGAAAGCAAATCAAAGGCTACACGAGGAGAGTGATGAAGAGGATGAAGGGAATGAAGATGAGCATGAAGAAACTCTATGTGGAAGTTGTGGAACAAATGGCAATGAGGACGAGTTCTGGATTGGCTGTGATATATGTGAAAAGTGGTTTCATGGCAAGTGTGTGAAAATAACTCCTGCAAAGGCTCAAAGTATCAAGGAATACAGATGTCCTTCATGCAGCAATAAAAGGGCAAAACATATGGCTTGAGTTAATAGCTTTAGGAAGAGTTGAGTTCATGTTAGCATAAACTGAAGATTCCTTAAATCTGCAGATGAACCCCCTGACCTGCACAACTCCCATTCTGCAGCCCCTTACTCTGTCTTTAACTTATACTTTTGTTTCTTTTCTCAAAAGTTATTTCTGTTTGTTGTTAGTTTACAGATGTAGCTTTATATCAGGAGGGATAAAATCAAGTTCCTTGTAACTGTTGGCATGTTCAGTTCCTTTTCGTATGACTCCTCAATTGAAAATTGCTGCTTTCTTTCTTCTTTTCATTTTTTTTTTCTGGATTTGTTTGGATTAGATCTTCAGCTAGTACATTAGTATGATCGTATTATTTGATCTAATTTGTTCTGATGAGCTAAGAGTACAGGTTAAAACTGTTTTCCCTGATATAGCACTCTGGACTAGTATTGCATTTTGAAAGCTTGTCCTGAATTTCTGCTTAAGTAGCCTGTGATAGTGAAAGCTGCGGTGGTTGTTGCTACGAGGGAGCATCAAACACTTTGTTATGGCTTGTCTTTAGTACCTTTGAACTAGGAGTGACAAACGATCCGGCCAAGTTGAATATGAGTTGATCGAAAATGGGTTGAGCAAAAATGAATAAAATACTCGACTAGACTCATATTTTAAACGAATAAAAAGAAGTTATTCAAATAGATAATATGGGTACCCATATAACTCAATGGAAAAACATGAGACTGAATGAAAAGTTTTACTATGGGTGAGACACAACCAACAAAAGGCGAGAAATTGACACAGATAGATAAGTGTTACATACAATTGGCAACATATAGCCCAATATTAATTAGCAATTAATAAAAAAGTAAAAAAATTTGGCACATATTAGACTAAAAGTAATATATCGACATTTTTAAAATTATTATATTTTTAAATAATAAAAGATATTTAATATCATCTCTCGTCTAACTTCCAACCATTACTCCTTAAAACTAGCAAAAGATTATTTAGAATTATCTCTCCTTTCAAAATATTACGTATTTTTTAAAATAATAAAAGAAAAAATTCCACCGCTCTTCTAATTTCCAACCATTTCTCCTTAAAACTAGCAAAAGATTATTCAAAACTCTTTCCTTTCAAATTATTTCGTATTTTTAAAAATAATAAAGGAAAATTAATACCATCTCTATTCTATCTTCCAATTATTTCAACTTAAAACTAGCAAAATACTGTTTAGAATTATATCTTTTCTTAAAATTAACAAATAATATTTTGATTATGATTATTCTTATTTCAAAGGTATTCCTATGAGTTCATTAGCTGCCAATTATTTTGCCTTTGAACTGAATCCATATTCACTTAACAAATTTGTATACATTTGTTTGCATTGGTATTCATTAATCCATATTCATCTAATAGATTGACATACATTTGTATTGGATACATTTGCTCGTATTCATAATAAATTGGTATACATTTATATTTATTTGCATTAATATCTTTCAAATTTTACATAGGTATACATTTGTATTGGATACATTCGTCCAAATTCATTTATAAATTGGTATACATTTGTTTGCATTAGTATCTTTCTAATTTTACATTTGTATTGGATACATTTGTTCGTATTCATAATAAATTGGTATACATTTATTTGCATTAATATCTTTCAAATTTACATAGGTATACATTTGTATTGTATACATTCGTCCATATTCATTTATAAATTGGTATACATTTGTTTACATTAGTATCTTTCTAATTTTACATAGGTATACAATTGCTTGCATTACTATTTTGGAATGCAATCAACGAAATTCATTAACAAATTTAGATAATCTTACATTGTTATGTGTTCGTTTGTATTCATTAACAAATTTAGATACATTTGTTGGAGACAAAATAAATATTCATCATCAAATTCAATCAACGAAATTCAATATTTTAAAAAATTGTCATAAATGTATTAATTAATTATTTATTAAAAATTAAAAAACGGCAATTCCAGAAATCACGAAACGTTGCAATTTTTGGGGGAAAAACGTTGTAAAATTATAATACAAATACGAAAATTTGTAAAAAGAAAAAATCTTGCATCCAACTACAAGATAAAGAATGTAGAAAATCTCAACTTTTTTTCAAAAATAACCCAGACAATCAATATAAAAAAAATTGGTGTGATTTGAATTACTTATTGTGAAGAGTTACTATTGTGATTGATCTTTAATGGACATATTTTAGAGAAAAGATAGAAATCTTAAACTTGAAAGAGGGAGAAAAAAAGGGAAGAAAGAGAGAATTGAAAAATACATAAATTTTTTTGTTGATAAATTATAAGGAGAGAGAAACAAAAGGAACAATAAAAGCAAACATGCTAACTTCTAGGAAATAGAGAGAGAAAATTAGGAAAAAACAATTTTCAAAAAAGAGAATGTGGCTATGTAATGCCAAATAAATATAATATCTTTTTTTGTTAAAATGTTTAAACTGGGCTATTTATTATCAATAAACAGTGGTGGATCCAGAATTTGATGGTCATGGGTGGTCAATTCCTTTAACATAAAGTTGCTAGTCAAGATTTTTTTTTATAGAGGCTTACTAATATTTTTTAGTTAGTTAATGAAATACAAAATAGGAAAATGAAAAAACTAGAAAGAAATATAAGAAAAAGTATGTGAAAAGATATAAAAAGAAGACAAAAACTATGAAAGAAGTTTCATTTTTGTCAACAAAAATTAGGGGATTACACCAGGATTCGAACCCCTACTGTGATGCGCTTTAACAAACCCAGCATTCAACTTCACTACCAACTAACCCACATGACATTTTGTTAATGGGTGCTGAAGGATATATTATATAACTTTTTTAGAATTTTCTATATAGATATATAAAATTTCCGTCGGGGTCAATGGGTGCTCGAGCATCCACAACTCAATACGTGGGTCCGCTCCTGTCAATAAAGTCTATACGTTGTCATGCTATGTCATTTTTTCCCTACAGAAGGTGTGTGAGGCCCATTATGCTTTATAAGTGCCACAGTAGGTCTCACAAATAATTTTTCTTTCCAATTTTTTTTCCTTTTTCATCATTGCTAATTTATTATTACTACTCTCTTCTATATTTTTGAGAAAAAGTGCTAAGTTCCTTTCTTAGAATCAACGTGCTATTAAGATAATTTTAAAATGATAAAAGTTGAGATTCACCTTTATTTTTCATGATAATTTAAACATCACAAAAATTTAATGATATAGGAGAAATGATATTATGATTATGATAATGAAGAATATTATTGAGGTAAAAGGTTACAAAGTAATGGTGATTTTATTTTAAATATTTAAATTAATAAATGTCCTAATTATAAAGTAAAATACTTATCTACACCATCTTAATTATTTAAATATCTATATATTTATTATATTTTATTGAAGACTTTAGTATAATAAATTTTGAGTTTTAATTAGGAATTTGAACATAAAAACTTTCATTTTTTTTCCTGTTGTTTAGAGTTTAACTTCAGAAAACATGTTTGGTGACAAAATTTTACAAAAATTCTGTAATTCAATTTAAAGTTGAATTCCGAAATTTGAAAAATACCAAAAAGTTGATTTCACCCTTTTCACTTCAATTTATTCACAAAAATTCAAAGACAACTTCAATTTTGTTGTAAATATATTTATTTTAATTTTTCACTAGATACATGTAATAAACACCCGCTAGTTAATTTTATTACTTTCTTCCATTATGAAGATAAATCTCCACTATTTATCACTATTATTTTCATGACCTTTCACCTCCATAAACTCCTTTATTATTCCAATCATCATTTGTGCTATATCGTTTTTTAATAACATTAAATTTTTTAATGTTTAAATTATTATCACTAAAAATAAAGATCAATTTAAATTTTTATGATTTTTAATTCAAGTGTTTGGCTAGTAAAATAATTTTTTAAAAAAATACTTTTTTTGAAATTTTCAAAGTTGAAGTTGGCATAGTTTTTGCAGTTAATATTTTAGAATTTTTAAATTTAGTTTTTAAAAAATATAAAATATTTTCTGAACATGAAATATAATTTAAACGAAGTTATTTTTTGAAAATAAAAAGTTTAGTATTTTCTTGGAAACAAAACAAATTAAAAAGTAAAAACAAGATTTTGGATGTTTTTTTTAAAAAATTCAAATACAATTTTAGGTTGTATTTGAAATTTTTATAGTCAAACGCTCTTTTTGAAAAACAGTGAATTTTCTCATGGCATCTTTTCTAAAAAATGTGAAAAAGAATTTGTGCTAATTTCTCTCTCTCTCTCTCTATATATATATGGGAAACTTTCACATATAGCCACTTAAAAATAGTCTAATTACTCTCCATAGCTATAGTTTGATAATTACAATTCGTAGCTACATGTTATATGGAGGAGAGAGGCGAGCGAGACTGAGAGAGAGGAGAGAGGTGAGAGAGAGGGGGAAAAGAGTGGTAGAAAGGTGAATTGTATATATATATAAGTTAGATAATTGTATATTATACATATGTATTTGTATAATTGGCAAGCGAGATTGGGAGAGGGAGGAGAGAGGTGAATTGTATATGTATATGGGTTAGATAATTGTATATTATACATATGCATTTGTATATATGACAAGCGAGATTGGGAGAGGGAGGAGAGAGACGAGCGAGATTGGGAGAGGGAGGAGAGAGGTGAGCGAGAGTGGGAGAGAGGTGAATTGTATATGCATATAGGTTAGATAATTGTATATTATACATATGTATTTGTATATTCTGGTGAATTATACATATACAAAAGTGGCTAATTATACAAACTCGAAGTCATCCCGCGTAATTAATGTATAATATTAGTCGTGAGTGGTAATTATAGCAAACTATAACTATGATGAGTAATTAAGTAGTATAAGTTTGCTTCACCACGTAATTTTCCATATATATATATATATATATATATATATATATATACACACACAACCTTAAAAGCATGAACTCCCTAACTTGAATGTTAAATTACTATAATATCCCTACTTTAAAAACCCAACTATATCTATTTGCATAAAAAATGTTCTCTTGAAAGGTAGTGACTTTTTCGAAGAGTTGTAACTTTTTTGATGAGTTGCGACTTTTCTAAAGGGTTGCGTATTTTCTGATTAGTTGTGACTTTTCCAAAAGGTTGTGACTTTTACAAAGAATTGTGACTTTACTGATCATTTGTGACTTTTTCAAAGAGTTAAGAGTTTTTCAATAAGTTGTGACTTTTCCAAAGGATTGTTTCTTTTCCGAAGGATCGTGACTTTTCAAATAAGGCACAATAAGTACTTGTTCATACTATCCTTTATTTGCTATAAATAGAGGAATTTCGTCTCATTTTCAACCACAAAATTTTTCTAGTCTTCTACTCTTCTTCTTACACTTTTAAAAAATTCGTGTGATTTATTATTGTTGAGTGAGTACGAAGGTCAATGGAATTTGAGGTACCAGAACCTCGAGTACATGAGGAAAATAATTTTTGGTGATATAATAATGATTTTTCTTTTTTTGCTTAATATATACAATAGTATGTAATGTTCCATTATACGAAGCTAATGTGAAGTAGTCTAAATTCATTTGTTTTTGTTGATAAAAGGGAATAGCTAATTGAATGATCGTTGTTTATTCTGTGATACATGATAGAGTATATAAAGAATGATACCCCAACTACAATTAGTATAAGTCTCTATTGTTGTCTGTATCTGAACAGAGTCCTACGATTAAAAAAGAAGTAAAAGATCCCTAAAATCTAGGTAACAAATAACAAAGAGTAGTTACAGTAGGTCTGTTCCGTTGTTACGCCCCCACAAGTTGATGGTGACATTGACAACACCCAACTTGTTGAAAACTCGTTCGAAGGAAGCACGTGAAAGAGGCTTGTTGAGTATGTCCGCAACCTGACCAACAGAGTGTAAATGCTTCACTTCAAGAGTGTTGTTCTGCACCTGTTCCTGAACAAAGTGGAAATCAATCGCAATATGTTTCATTTTGCTGTGGAACACGGGGTTCTGGAAAAGGTAGATTGCACTAACATTATCACATATGATTTTGGGAATTCCAGTGAGAGGAAACTGAAGTTCTTGACAGAGATTGACTAGCCAATTAATTTCTGCAGTAGTAGCTGTTACAACACGATATTCAGCCTCTGTAGAAGAACGTGAAACTGAGCGTAGATTTTTGGAGGACCAAGAAATAGGAAACATGCCTAGATAAACCACGTAACCAGTAGTGGAGGTGCGATCAATAGGGTCTCCTGCCTAGTCAGAGTTAGTGTAACACCTCGTATCTGAAATAGACCAAAAATGCAGATTTTGAGAAGTTGCAGGTGCAACTTACGGTCACCATCCATGGACCGTAGGTCAGACCACGGCCCGTGCTGGTGGTCCGTGGTTCACCACTGCAACCCCTCCCCAAACCAGCTCAGAAAAATCAGCTTACTCCCGACTCACGGACAGACCCACGGTCCGTAGATCAGACCACGGTCTGTGGTCTGTGTCCGTGGATCAAGACCTCATTTACCTAGCCTCTGACACAAACTACGGTCGACCAGCACGGACCGTCGTTCGATCCATGGTCCGTAAGTCTGACCGTAGATGAGGGTCAATAACCAGTTAGCTGAAAATTGTTGATGGGTCAACTTCAGATGGTCATAACTTTTAGCACAAAATAATTATGAGTCCCATTACCTATGATATGATAGATAATTGAATCCTCTTTCCAACGCCACCGAGTTTGCTAAAATCCGAGCTCCGAGTAAAAAGTTATGCTCATTTTAGTGAAGCCCTGTCGGGTAGACTCGATCGACGGACCCAATCGACGGACCGTCGATTGATTGACGGCCCGTCAATCCAATCCGTCGATCACTCCGACAGCAATTAAGTCAGGGGTCTTTTGGTCTTTTCTTTTTTCATTTAACCCCTAAGATACGTCGTTTAAACCCTAAATCATGATATTTTAGTCAGTTTAAGCCTAGAAACATAACTAGAACTTACCTAAGCCAAATCATTAATCAAACTTAGAAGAATTAGAACGTTAAGAGGAGAAAAGAGGTCAAGAACCCTAGTTCAAGAACGCAGCAAGGTTACATCAGTTCCAGCCCCGAAATCGAAAGATTTCTCCGTG
>JAJOOS010024712.1:0-27163 GCA_029582725.1 Solanum chiquidenum
ATATGTAAATATTCTATTTTTGAGACTCGAGTTGCCCTTTGGGCCATATTTTATCAGTTAAGTTGTTTATGTCTTTGCATGGCATTGAGTTTTCTGTTGAGTCAGGTTTCCGCCGAGTTAAGAAAGCCAGGCCAAGGGTTCGCTTGGGGCCAGCAATGGTCTCCGAGTGCCGGTCCCGCCCAGGGTGTAGGCTCGGGGCGTGACATTAAGAGTCAAGTTAAGAGAAGTTTATAAAGTTTTCAAAAGTCTTTCACAAACATTTTAACTTTGTTTTAAGACTTATAAGTTTCAAGTTAAGCAAAGAGTAAAGAGTTGAGTTCATTTCTCAAAAAGCTATAAGGGAACTAAGTATTCCCAAGAGTTTAAAATGTTTTTCACATTTGAACAAGAAAGGGAAACACCAATTTCCAAGAGAGATTTTAAGCTAAAGTATTGAGTAATTATCTCAAACCAAAGAAAGAAGTTTGTTTAAGTATATTTTGGGAGTAGTATTGAGCACCGTTATGGGGATGCAAGTTCATATTAACTCAAGTCTCCATAAACCATGTAGCCATTAGTAAAGGATCATACTTTTTAGATGACTCCTAAGATGCTTTTAGCATAGACTAGTGGATTCACTTAGTTAAGGCGTCCTATATGATGGCAAAGTATAGGACAGTTCTGGCAGTGTGGGCAAGACGTTGTATCACTACTTAGACTCATAGTGGTGGCTGTCGGTTAGAGAAACTCCCACATAAACTATATTACTTTATAATATGAGTAAAGTTGAGTTTGTAATTGCATTTTCTTTAATGAACTAAATTGCTTTTTTACTGTTTTATAAAGCTTTTCATATATTGCATGTGTTTTCAAGCCTATGTTATATTTAGCATTCCAACTCGCATACTCGTACATTTAATGTACTGATGCCAGTTGGCCTGCATCATTTTATGATGCAGACGCAGGTAACCTGGATCAGTATCCAGCGCCTTGTTGATCAAGTTCAACATTCAAAGTCAGTTGATGAGCCTCCTTGCTTTCTGGAGGGCTTCTTTTTATCATTTGCTTTCTAGTTTTCAGTTGTTAGGATGATCAGGGGTCCTGTCCCGACATCTCTCTTTGTTTTAGAGGCTTCATAGATAGTTAGTAGTTCAGTTGTCTTTACATTATCATTTCATATGTTAAGACTTGAGTTTCCATTTTGGCTAAGTTGAATGTTTGACTTTTTAAGCATTCTTAGTATTTTATTATTCAAGTGAGTATAGTGATTTTGATCATTATAAATATGCATAGAGTTTTCCGCTGAGTAAGTAAGCCAGGCCAATGGTTTGCTTGGGGCTAGCAATGGTTCTCAAGTGTCAGCCACATCTGGGGTGTAGGCTCAGGGCGTGACAACCAACTTAACTGATGAAGAAATAGCAAGCCGACAAGGCTGCAACTGAAACAATATACAGTAAGCTAAAAAGGTTACAAATTAAAGCTGAGAAGACCCAACAAGGTATTTCCACAAGTCTTTAAGAATAATACAACTCATCTGATTGGGAAAATTTCCCAACTATACCAAGAACTATATACAAAACTCAAGTGTGTAAAACTTATATACAACCAATAGCTCCAGGAAGAATGGGATTACCAATCTTCAACTGAGACAACGCCCTTATTGCAAAGACGATCAAGACATCTGTCTGAACCTGCATCACGACATGGAGTGTCCCTAGGCAATGGAATGTCAATACGAAATGAAAATGTACTAGTATGCAAGGCAAAAAGTGAAACCATAAATAGCTGCGATAAAAAGGGTAATAGAGATACAACCTGAAATTGAAACTCTAATAGCCTTTATAGCTGACACCTGACATCATAGAAATCAAATATGCATGATATGCTCGAGTAATCGTATGTTGTGAATACATATATATATATAGATGCAAATGCATGACATACCCAACCAAATGCTAGCAATGGTGGTGCCTTCCGGTAGCGAACCGACATCATATTCGCCAACTTGTGGCCATCAGTATCTCATACGTATAAATATAGGCAATAGGCCCCATACCTTACGATTATAGCTCGGGAGTAGAATGCATAGCATGTCATGTCATGGATTCATAATGCATATCTTTTGCCGTTTTCATGTTGCCAATATTGGCCCATTGGTACTCTTGTTCTCATAAACCCATAACCACTTTCGTATAACACGTAACGACTCATAGAACATCATAGTCTTTTAGAATGAACCTGAATACTTAACTTGACTTTAGAAGGTAACTTAAACCTGAGGATATTCATAAATAGCTTAAGGTCCTTAAAGAGTCTCATCATAACTTCACTTAAATTTCATACGACCATTTAGGCCTATAGACTCTTAATAGACTCGAAGCTCTTTACTGGACTTCAACTTAGCAAATTAATCATTTAGAAACTGAAAAGTGACCGACATGTCTGACTTGATTTACTATAGAAGACTCCAATTTGGTAATGGAATGAGCCTGTTTAGAAACCAGATTGTTTCACAAGTATATAACCAAAAGAACAGGGTACCAACCAAAAGAATAGGATACAAGGTTTAGTATGAGAATAATTTCCAGCCAACATTTTCGTAAGAACTTCTCACGAGAAAGAACGGTTTCACAGCTCCTTAGATACAACATAATAAATCTTCATTAGTTCAGCCTCATTCTTAGGACAATAGCTCACTACTAGATATAAGGAATAAGAAACCGCAGGAAAATAGCTTTAACCGTCAAGTATACATCAAATAGTACAAACATAGTAATAATATGATATAGTCAAGAATAAGATCAGCTGACATCCCAATGCCCTTCACATGGAGTCTTCCTAGCAATAGAATAGTAAAAATGACTCATTCGATGATTTATAATTTTTAGGATTCGTGCGATATGAAAAAAAAAAAGAGTTTTGCCTTAACATACCATAATGACCGCATGCCAAAAGCCACCACTAACTCCATCTAGCCAATTTTTTTGTCCAATACTTATGATTTGCTATAATTTGGAACTCACGCGATACAAGAATCAAGAAAATAGCGGAGAAATTAGGAAGCTTAACCCGGAAAATAGCACACTTTGATTTGTGGATGATATGCGTGTCTTTATTTACATATAGAACATACCCATCAGAAGCCATAATTTTTTTAAAGAACTGATGTTGTAAGATTTATTTCTCTAAGTTATAGAAACATATGTGCTAAGGGAAAAATTGTATCTTTTGTTAAGGATAAGAGACGGTGGGATTTATTAATGAATTAAAAAGGAAAACTTATACTTTTATATTAAAATAATTATCACAACACCACGTAGCTTCTTAATTCATTAAATGAGGAAAAGTACACATGTATTTATTTTATATTATATGTAAATACATGTTCCAGTTAAGTTACGTGGAACTACAAAATTAAAGAGTAATTTATTTTTGAAGAGATAAAGACTATGCAACATTGATCCAAAATGATTTTTTCTACGTGGCTAGAGAAAATATCCCATTAAAATGATTAATAAATTATTAAAAAAACTTATAAAATATATACACAACTATATTGTAACTAAATAATTTTCATGTAAATATATTCATATCAAATTTCAATTTAAAATTAATATTTTTTAACACGAGCGATGTTACAGTAAAACTCTCAAACTTAGGATCGTAAGTGTTGTACGTGAGACAAAAGACAACCATAAACATTCATGGTGTTACATTAGTAATATGAATCTGCGTCCCTATGACCCAAGCCACATTCTCACCTTCTGATGCAATTAGTCCTGCAATCCAGCGCATGACCCGTTCTCTAGAACTCTGATCCTCCATCTCAGTCTCACTCATCACAGCATGATGTTTGCCTTCAAAAAGGCCAACTGAAGTTGGTGCTGTGTATTCTGGACCATGCAACATCCTATTGATAGTAGACTCAGAGATATCCATGGATTTGCCTCGAACCACAATTGAGTTAAGTGGTCCCCAGGTACTTGCAATTGCTTTCTACCCCCATTTAGTTGTTTCAGTATCTGCAGCGAAGTTCATCAATGTGGCTGCATAGGAGGCGTAGAATTCTCTGGTTAGGTGGGGGAGAACTCTCTAGGGGAGTTGTTCATCCATTTGAACTGGTGCAGTTGAAATATCCTGTAGATGTTTGGAAATGCGTGGATTTCACCACCACTACTCTAGTCTCCGGCATGAATGATCTACCGCTAAAGCCACCCGACTTGTTCACAATCCCATTCTTAAAGAAATCTTCAGACCTATTCACAGTCCACATAGAACGAAAACAGTCAATCAGTTGTTGTCTCACCACTGGGTCAACTTCATATAGGTGAACATATTGGACCATTGCAGTGTCGGTGCTAACATCATCATCCTCCTCTTCATCACCTGCCTCTTCATGTGCTCCTGTGTTGGGTTCCGCTCCTACCTCCAGTGGAGATGCAGTTGCATTATCCTGAGATCCGCTAACAGACTCCTAACTGTCTCCAGAATTGCTCCTAGATGCTTCACCGCTTCCGGAACCACTACCAATTGCCTCACCACTCCCGAATCCGCTACCTTCCTCTTCAGACTAGAAATGAGTGTCCTGAAGAATTGCTCTTGCTGCCCTTGATCTAGTAGTTCGAGGAGAGTGATCTTCGATAGTAGTGTTAACTTGTACCTCCGAACTACTAGATTCTGTTGTATTATTACTTTGCAATGGAGAAGGAGGTAGTGAGGGATGTGGAGCTGCGAACTTTCTTCGGGGTGCCATAGTACCTGGGGATTAAACAACAAAAATGAGTTACTAAACGAATGGGTACTCAGACTTTCCCTGTGTAATGAGAACGTGATACCTTGCCTTAAGAATGCCATCACCCAATCTATCATTGGGAAGGGCCACATAATCAAACTGAAAAATAGAAATAAATGTACAGAAAATAAAAATAATTGTTTTTTATACGGGGTCTACACGGGTCATGGTGGGCACCACGGTCCATGGAGACCATAGTGAACACGAGACATAAGTTAGGTTACATAGGGAAGTGTACTGGTTTGGTTAACGGAGGACTTCACGGTGTGTGATGGTCCTCGTGAACTTATCCAGTGCTCTTTCTTTGCTCAAGTGTGGACCACGAGTGGTTCCACGGCCCGTGGTTGGCACCACGATCCGTGAAGCCCATCGTGGACTTATACTTGGCTACTCTTCAGTGATCTTTCCACCAAAATGCACAGTGTGTCAAATTTCAACCATATACAACACATTATTATACCTCTACGAGACATTTTAGCACATATTTACCACTCATCTCCCATTTATCATCAATTCCTATTAAAACAATACCAATATTCGCCTAGTACGACCATACCCACATGCACACACGTATAATCTATCAATTTCAACAATTTTATCAGTAAAATTCATTAAATCATACTTTTCTTTCACAAATTGGACTCAAACTCATAGTCATATCATCATTCAACACCATTTTCACATAAATAAAATCTACCCACAAGCATAACTACTGATTCCACCTAATTTCCACAAACCCACAACAAATAAGTAGCAACAATGATTGTTCATTACATAAAAGGCTGAAATTCAAGCACACAAAGTAGTTCTAACTTGCCTATCGATAAGATCAAACTTATAACAAGTTAATAGAGGAACTTACTTTGAATTAGATAAAAAAAAAATTACAAAAAGATAAGAAAAGAACATCACTTCAATTTCTTGACAATATAGAACTAGGGTTTCGATTCCTTGATGAATAGTGAATTTATGGATGTTGAAAAACCTTTTAATAGCTTTAGGAACCGTTATCGATGAGAGGGACGAGGAATAAACCGACCCTTAGAACTTTTAGAGATTATATAAAAAAAATTAAACTTTTAATTATGCATGAGTTGGGTCGAATCGACTGGGCACTGCTAAAACAAAGACGACGGACCGTGAAGAGACTCGTGAAGAGCTACACGGTCCGTGGTATGGTCTGTGACTAACACTTGGTGGGAAAAACTAACCTGAGGTTCCCGAGAGGCTAAACGGCCCGTCTAAGAGTAAACGGACCATAAACGCTTCCGTGAACCTTATGGGCGCATTTCCAGTCCCTTTAAGGGGCTGGTGATTATGATGGACCGTGAAGTTGCCGGTGAAGGGCACCACGATCCGTGGGCCTGCCCGTGAAGGGATTTCTGCACCCATCTCCTCACTTCTGTGTTCAATTCCTTCATGCACACACACCAATAGACATTGACACTATGAAATAAAAAAACTGTTAAAATGTAAACTACCTACTACATTTACAATCTTGGGTTGCCTCCCAAGCAACACACAATTTAACTTCGCGGCGTGACGCAGGTTACTTGATTACTCATACATCTTCAAGCTTGCATTCCTCCACTATTTTTACTTCCCTAGGACTCCCAAGTATGCCTTGATTCGCTGACCATTGTCGTTGAACCTCTTGCCCGTGTCATTCTCAATCTCAATAGCACCTTACTGAAAGACCTAAGCTACCTTAAATGGCCCAGACCATTTGGACCTCAACTTCCCAGGAAATAGACGAAGCTTGAAATTGAACAGTAGCTCCAAGTCACGAGGACTGAAGGTCCTTTTCTCAATATGCTTGTCATGATACTGCTTCATTCTTTCCTTGTACAAAGCAGACCTCTCATAAGCCGTCAAACGAAACTCATCAATCTCATTGATCTGATCTAGCCTCAGGTTTGCTGTTTCACTCCAACTGAGGTTCAATTTTTTTAAAGCCCAGAGTGCCTTGTGCTCTATCTCAACAAGCAAATGACATGCCTTTCCGAACACCAACTGATAAGTAGACATACCGATAAGTGTCTTGAAAGCTGTCTGATATTCCCATAAAGCATCATCCAATTTTCTTGCCTAATATGTCATGTTAGTACTCACTATTTTTGCCAAAATATCCTTGATCTCCCTATTCGATACCTCCACTTGGCCACTTGTCAGCAGATGATATGGTGTTGCCACCTTGTGATTTTTAACCCCATACTTAGCCAAAAGTGCACCAAAAACTTTATTACAGAAATTGGAGCCTCTATCACTGATAATTGTTCTAGGTGTACCAAACCTTGAGAATATGTTCTTCTTCAGAAAACCAGCAACGCTCTTACCATCATTTTCAGGCAGGGCGACTGCCTCAACCCATTTGGACACATAGTCCACTGCTACCAATATGTACTTTTGCCCATAAGAGCTCACAAATGGACCCATAAGTCAAGTCCTCACACATCAAAAAATTCCACCTCTAGAATGGGTGTTATTGGTAATTCATGGCGACGGGAGATAGCTCCTTGAAAGTTAGCCCTTCAGGCATCAAATCGTTGACAAGAAAGTTAACAAAGTCAGCAAACCAAGGAATGAGATCAAGAGTGGCGGCTAATACCTGCTCATCTGGGAATGAGTCATTGATGACTAATTCAAGTTCCTTCTTCTTTTCTGCCTCTAATCTAGACAGGTGATCAACTACCTGATTTTCACAACCCCTTCTGTCTTTGACTTCGAAGTCAAATTCTTAAAGCAACAACACCAATCTTATCAATCTCGGCTTTGCATCTTTCTTCTCCATGAGATATCGCAGTGTTGCATGATCTATGTGGACTATTACTCTAGTGCACATCAAGTATGTCCTGAACTTTTCAAATGCATATACCACAACCAGTAGTTCTTGTTCAGTAATAGTGTAGTTGCATTGTGCTCCATTCAGTGATTTGCTGGCATAGTAAATCGAGTGGAAAATCTTGTTGCACTTTTGCCCCAATACAACTCCTAAGGTAGTACCACTAGCATCACACACCACCTCAAATGGTTCCACCCAATATGGTCCAATAATCACTGGGGAAGATACCAACTTCTCTTTCAGGCATTCAAAGGCTTTTAGGCATGCATCATCAAAGGCAAATTTCACCTCTTTTTCTAACAACTTGCATAAGGGATGTGCAATTTTTGAGAATTCCTTAATGAAACGCCTACAGAATCCTTCATGGTCCAGAAAATTTCGAATACCTTTCACACAGTTAGGTGGGGCCAACTTTTCAATTACCTCAATATTCGCTCTGTCTACCTCTAGTCCCTTCTGCGACACCTTATGGCCTAGGACTATGCCTTCCTTGACCATGAAATGGCATTTCTCCTAGTTCAACAACAAATTAGCTTCCTCACATCTCTATGAAGCCCTGCTAAGATTCAACAAACAATAATCAAATGTGTCACCTACCAAAGAAAAATTGTCCATGAATACCTCCAGAGTGTCCTCTACCATATCTGAGAAGATGGACATCATACACCTCTGGAAAGTTGCTAATGCATGAAATAATCCAAATGGCATGCGTTTGAACTCAAAAGTACGATAAGGACATGTAAATGTATTCTTTTCCTGATCTTCAGGAGCAATTGATATCTGGTTGTACCTAGAGTATCCATCTAAGAAAAAGTACCACCCCTTTCCAGCAAACATGTCAAGCATCTGGTCCATGAATGGCATTGGGAAGTGGTCTTTCATGGTCCACTTGTTCAGATTTCTGTAATCCATGTAAAATCACCATCTAGTGACTGGTCTTTGTGGAATTAGCTTGTTCTTTACATTGGCTACCACTGTCATACCACCCTTCTTGGACACACATTGAACTGGACTAACCCAATGACGGTTAGAAATGGGGTACACCACCCCAACATCCAACCACTTAATGATCTCCTTTTTTACCACCTCTTGCATTGGTGAATTTAACCTCCTCTGGTGGTCTATGCCAGTCCTCCTCAAGTTGAATCTTATGAGTGCAAATATCCAGAGGTATCCCAATTATGTTAGCACTATTCCACCCAATTGCCCTTTTACACCTTATCAAAACTTTGATCACCGCTTACACTTGTTCATCATTCAAATCTGTAGCCACAATGACTGGCAAAGTATTGTTGGCACCCAAAAAAACATACCATAGGTGACTGAGTAACTATTTAAGTTATTGTACAGGCGGCTCCTCAATGGATAGCTTTGCTGGAGGATTTGGCCTATTTTTTAGATCTGGTTTAATTTCTTTGGAGCATAAGAATGTGATCCCATGACCTGTAAAGCATTCACAGTCTCCACGTAATCATTCTGGTAGTATGCTTCAAAATTCATTAGCACGGCTGCCAATGTTTTGACAACAAACTTTTCCTCAATAGCAGCTCCCGGCTCCTCTTCATCAAAGACCTCTATCAAAGACACCACATTTATATCATGTGGTTGCTTCATAGACCTGTAAATCTTAAACTCTACCTCCTCATTGTTGAGCCTGAATTTCAGCTCTCCACTCTCAACATCAACCAAAGCTCGATCCGTAATCGGGAATGTCCGCCCCAAAATTATATGCACCTCAAAGTCCACTTTTACAAGCACATCACATAAGATACCCACATGCCACTTCACTGACCTATCTTCCATCAACAATCTCAACGCAGTTGGTTTTGGACCCCCCCCTAAGCCCAATTGCTTGTAGATGGCCAAAGGCATCAGATTTATACTTGCCCCTAGATCACATAAGGCCTTTGGAAAATCAAATTATCCGATGGTGCATGGTATAGTGAATGCACCTGGATCTTCTTTTTTTTTGCACCAGAGACCTTGTAGCAATAGCACTACAATGATGAATATTTTTAGTCAGATCAAAACTTATGGCTCTTTTCTTGGTGACTAAGTCCTTCGTGAACTTAGCATATCCTGGCATCTGCTCCAAAGCTTCTACCAATAGGATGTTCAATGACAGTTGTCTCAGCATAGTTATGAACTTTGCAAATTTCCCATCTTCAGCTTTCTTCTTGGGTCTCTGAGGGAACAGAGTAGGTGGTCTTGGTATCTGCTGTAAAAAAAAAGTTACCTCAACTTCTTTTTCCTTCACCCCTGCTGGCTTTCTTGTTGGTTGAGCCTCTTCTACATCACTTACTTGTTCATTTTCAACCTCTTTGTTTTTGTTTCTCTCCATGCATTGTTCCTTCTTAGTACCTACAGATATTTGCTCATTCAAAATCTTACCGCTTTGGTGGTGATAGCCATACAATGTCTGTCTTTCTTGGGATTCTAAATAGTATCACTTGGTAGTGACCCATTCTTCCTCTGGTTCAGTGATGCTGATAATTATCCCAACTGTTGTTCTATCTGCTTGATGAAAGTGGTGTGAGAATCCACCAGTTGACTCATACTGGAGAAATCACCCTTCATCTCTTTTACACCTGCATCAGTTGATTCAAACTTCTGCAACACCTTAGCCAACATATCTTCTAGTTTGGACCCGCTGGAACTACCACTTGCACGATCTCTATTACCTGGGAAAATATACATACAACTGCGGTCATTCCTGTAACTATCTCTGTTTTGCCAGTTTCCTTGTTCTCTATTTGTTTTCCTGTCATACTGCCCTTCTCTGAAGTAGTTCCGACCTGTATTTCCTGAATTATATCCTTGGTTTCCCGAGTTATAATTTTGGAAACCCCCTTGGTTTCCTAAGTATTTAGCCTCCTCATCCAAGTCGATGTCCTGATCTTCATACATGTTTAAGGCTCCTACAATATTCACCTTCTCAGAACCTGCTATGATATGCTTCGTGAGTAAGTCCATCTAGGTTCTCATGTGAACCATATCTTGATCCCTTTCTTCTTCTCTCCTTTTTTGTTTAGCTGAAAGCTCAAAAGTGAACCCCGGATCTTCTACTTCAGCATCTCTGGTGTGCCATGCTCTATTATTATTTGACACTTCATCCATTAACTATATGATATTTGGAAATGGCTTCCTCATGAATTATCCTCCACAAACTGCATCAACAACAAGCTTAGTAACATAATTTAACGATCTATTAAAAGCCTGTTTCAGATGTCTCTCAGTGAGACCATGGTTTGGGCACTTTTTCAGCTTTTGGCTGAATCTCCACCAAGTATTATGCATTGCCTCCCCTGGTAGTTGCTTGTGCACACGTATATCATCTTTTATCTGTAGCTCTTTCGATTCAGGGTAGAATCGTTCTAGGCAAGCTCCTTCAATTCATTCCAGGTCCTAACTGAATATTTGGCCGCTCATTTAGCTAATTAGTTGCCTCTCCAGTGAGAGACAATGGGAATAATCTCAACCTCATAGCTGTCTGGCTAACCCCATGAATTTCCTGTGATTTGTATATCACCTCGAAGTTCATTAGATAATGATTTGCATCATCACCAGATGCACCTCTGAATACCTTTCAAGTTCAGCAATTGAATAATTGTGTTGGTGATTGTAAATTTCACACCTGGAGGTAGTGCAGGTAACACTATTGCTAAAGTGGCTCCAACTCCATCCATGTCACGCCCTGAGCCTACACCCTCGGAGGGACTAGCACTCGAAGACCATTGTTGGCCCCAAGTGAACCCTTGGCCTGGCTTACTAACTCAGTGAAAGACTTAACTCATCACATAAATATGTATGAAGAAACTAGAATGTTATAAATGGACATTCAACTGGCCATTTAGGCAAACTCAAGTCTTTAACATAAGAAATGAAAAGTAACGACAACTGAAATTTACTAACAAACTGTCTATCTATGAAGCCTCTAAAACAACTGAGATGGATGTTGGGACAAAACCCACAACATCCTAATGAACTAAACTAGAAAGCAATGAAAATAGATCCTCCGGAATGAAAGGAGGCTCACCAACTGACTCTGAACTGCTCACTGGATCAACGGTGCACTGGAATGCCGATCCTAGTTACCTATGTCTGCATCATAAGACGATGCAAGCCAACTGGCATCAGTACATTGAATGTACGAGTATGCGAGTTGTAATGCTAAAACAACATAGGCTTGAAAGAGATTTTGAAAGAAACACTTACCTTGGCTCTTCTCAACTCATGAATACTTAACTGAACTCATTTCAATATAAAGTAGTTTAAAACTAGTGCAATATGAAGAAAAGTTGTTTAAAAACATGATGTCAACTCTGTGTATATACAAGGATACAACATAACTCTGAAATGTATGTAAAAATACAATAACTTCTGTGGGAGTTTCTCTAACCTACAACCATCACATAAGAGCTACAGTGCTGATACATCGATCTACCTCATGCTGCCAGCGCATCCTATACCCAGCCAAAGGTATAGGACCTGAACAACTAAGTGGATCCACTAGTCTAGTGTGAAAAGAGTTCATCTAAAGAGTATGACCCTTTTCTACCCATGGTGGCTACATGGTTTTATGGAGACGTGAGTTATCTGAACTCATGCTCGCCCCCAATTCGGTGCTCAATACTACTCCCAAAATACTAGCTCTTATGTTTAAAAAAAAGCATACTTCTTCTGTGATTTGAGATTAGTGCTAAAAAAACTTAGCTCAAAGGCTACCTTGGAAACCAAAGTTTCCCGTCTTGCTTCATTTAGAAAGCGATTTCTCATTTATGAAAACTAGCCCGAAGGCTCTTTGGAAATCTCAGTTTCCGTTCTTATTTAAATGTGAAAACATTTTAAATCTCTTTGGGAATACTTAGTCCCTATATACTTTTGAAGAAATGAACTTCAACTTTACTCTTTACTGAACTCAAGGCTTAAGTCTTAAAACAAGGTTAAAACGTTTGCAAAAGACTTTTGAAAACTTTATAAACTTCTCTTGACTTGCTTCTTAACTTCTAGACTTGACTCTTAACTTCTCTTGACTTTGATCCTAACTTTCCTTGAATTGGATTATGGATTCAAGGTTCATGATCTCATGTTTATAGATGATTTCATGATGTTTAGATGTACCTTAGAGTGTTGTAATCAACTAGAAAACATAGGTACAATGCTAAGGAACAAGCACGAAAAGATGGGGGAATAATGGGAAGAACTGGCGTCCCTGGCGCTCTGAGAGGCGTGAGGCGCCAGTCCTCAATATTCAGAGAACAAATTGGGGCGCTCTGGCTGGCCCGTCGCCCCAGAGCCCTACATTCAGGGACTGCTTTGGGGCGCGCTTGCTGGCGTGACGCCCCACCCCCTTCCTTAGGTGATTGATGACTTTTCTTCTCCTTTTTTCAACTCTAAACCCTCTAAACTTCAATGGTTCTTTCCTCAAACACTTAGGATCATTTATACCCTCAAAATATGATAGATTCAAACCGAAATTACACCCGTAAACATGAATCAAATCCCAAAAAACTTCAACAAAACAACCTACAAGAATTCAAACGAATTTCATCAAGAACTCAAGGTTTTACTTTCAAGTCACACATATTTCGCTGAATTGAATAATGATTGGCACGTGGATGAACTAACCCAACGCTATGTGATCTCACATACCTTTTTAGGGATCACCCCCGACGAAATCCATAAGCTATCCTTGACGAAATCGACGAATCTTGCTTCCTCTTCTCCTTTCTCCTTTTTTCTCTTTTCTCCAAGCCCTAGCGTGAACTCTAGCTTTTCTAAACTGACCAAAATCTGGTTTTATCCCAATTAAACTCCTAAAAATGAATTAGAATAATTAGGTAAGGAAAAGACTAAATTACCCTTCCAAAATTCGGATTAGACTTTCCTTAATCCAACAGCCCAACTTACAATCGTGCGAACTCCGCGCCTTTGGAAAGATCATTCCAAGAATTTTCCAGCCATACCTAGAAGTACACTTAACTCATCCTGATCTAGGATTAATGGCCATTTGAAGTTGACCAAAACTCAACTTTTCCTAACTTAAACAAATTTCCAGATTTTCATTCTTTCCAAAAATGACTATTTCCAATTATTAGCTTCTTCCTAGTTATTTCAAATTGTGAGATGTTATAGTACTACCCATAGACAATCTACTCAAGGCATCACCAACAACATTAGCCTTACTTGGGTGATAAAGAATACTCATGTCATAATCCTTGAATAATTCTAAACACCTTCTTTTTCTGAGATTAAGCTCTTTCTGACTAAACACATACTGAAGACTCTTGTGATCGGTGAACTCATCCATATGAACACCATAAAGATAATGATGCCTTATTTTCAAAGCAAATACTGCGGCAACCAACTCTAGATCATGGGTCGGTTAATTCTTCTCATGAACTTTTAACTGTCTTAAGGCATAAGTTATAACTTTGTCATTCTGCATTAACACACAATCCAAACCAACTCTCATCACAATACACAACAAAACCTTGAGTACCTTCTGGTAAGGTCAACACCGGGGGAGTAGTCAACCTCTTTTTCAATTCCTGAAAGCTTTTCTCACAAGCTTCAGACCATTGAAACTTCATTGTTTTCTGAGTTAACTTGGTTAAAAGGGATGAAATAGATGAGAACCCCTCTACGAACCTTCTATAATATCTAGCCAACCCCAAGAAACTCCTAATAATTGTGGGAGATGTGAGTCTAGGCCAATTCTGCACTGCCTCTATTTTTTGGGTATCAACTTTAATTCCCTCTCCGAAAATAATGTGACCTAATGATGTCACAGACTCAAGTGAAAACTCACACTTAGAGAACTTGGCATACAACTTTCTATCCTTTAAGCTTTAGAGAACTATTCTGAGATAGCTAGCATGATCTTCCTCCTTCCTCGAATAGATTAGTATGTCATCAATGAACATGATAAAAAACATATCTAAATAAGGCTTGAATATTCTATTCATAAGGTCAATGAATGATGCAGGCGCATTGGTCATGCCAAAGGACATACTAGGAACTCATAATGACCATAACGGGTCCTGAATGTTAACTTTAGAATATCACATTCCCTTACTTTTAGCTGATGATAGCCTAATCTAAGGTCTACCTTAGAGAAATAAGTAGCACCCTGAAGTTGATCGAAGATATCATCAATCCTCGGAAGAGGATACTTATTCTTGATGGTAACCTTGTTCAACTAACGGTAATCTATACACATCCTAAGGGAACCATCCTTCTTCCTCACAAATAAGACTAGAGCGCCCCAAGGTAAGACACTTGGTTGAATGAAACCTTTATCTAGGAGGCCTTTCAACTGCTCCTTCAACTCTTTTAACTTTGTTAGTGCCATTCTTTATGGAGAAATAGATATAGGACGAGTATCGGGAAGAATATCTATACTGAAATCTATATCTCTCTCAGGAGGGACTCCGGGTAGATCATCTGGAAAGACTTCTGGAAACTAACTCACAACTGGAATTGACTCAATGTGAGGTATCTAAACACTAGAGTCATTAACCGGACTAAGTGATAGACACACCCCTTGGAAACTAACTTTCTCGTCTTAAGGTACGAAATAAAACAACCCTTAGGCACTGCTGAACTTTTACTCCACTCTATAACTGGCTCATTAGAATTTGGAACCTAACAACTCGATTTCTACAATCAATGGAGGCATAATAGGCATGAAAGCAGTCCATACCTAGAATGACATCAAAGTCTACCATGTCTAAATCAACTAAATTATTCATGGTGTTCTTGTGATTGATGGAAATGACACAGTTACGATAGACTCACTCAGCTAGAATAAACGCCCCAACAGGTGTAGAAACACAAAAGGGTTCACAAAGTTTCTTAGGACTAACATTAAAATTCATCGCAACATACGGAGTTACAAAGGATAAACTCGCTCCTGGGTCTAGCAAAGCATAAACATTAAGAGTAAAGACTTTGATCATACTAGTGACAACATCTGGAGAATTCTCTTGCTCTTGATGACTAGTGATCGCATAAAGGCAATTTTCTCCTTTGCCAGTACCAAAAGTAGCTCCTCTAGGTGCAGTCATGTCTGGTGGAGCAACTGATGAAGATTGGGATCTATTGCCCTGATTCCCATTACCTTGTCGGTTCTTAGGGCACTCTTTCATGAAGTGACCCTCCTGTCCACACTAGAAACAACCTGTGGAACTATCGCGACACTTACCTGGGTGGTTCCTACCATACTTAGCATATGCAGGAGCCCAGTTACCTCCTTGTGCTACACTACCCTGAGACTACGCAGGTCTAGCTCTAAAGTTTTGCGAATTCTGACCATTGTACTCACCTTAGTTTCTGGGTGCAGGTGCATTAGCAGATGATGGAGCAGGCCCCTTTTGCTTTTGCTGAAAGGATGGACGGTTCACATTACTCCTTTGCTTCCCAGACTCACCCCCTGTCTTAGCTTTATTGTTTCTAATTCCTCTCTATCCCTCAGCTTCTCTTCCTCAACCCGCTACACATAAACCATAAACTTTGTTATATCCATGTTACCTATTAGCATCGCAACCTTACCTTCCTTACTCACAGACGAGACAACCCAACAACAAACAAACTCATCATACTCCTCATATCTGCAACCATCTTCGAGCATATAGGGAAAGTTGGGTAAAATTCAAACCATACTCATAAACACTTAGTGACTCCTGCTTAAGGGTAAGAATTCTCGTACCTTGGCTTCTCTCAGTTCACGGGGAAAGAAACGCCCCAAGAACGCACTTTGGAACACAGGCCAACTCAAAACTGGTGCATCATCTGCCCTACTCTTCTTTCAGTGGTCAAACCAAATCCTAGCAACATTCTTAAGTTGATATGCAACTAGTTCCACTCGCTGAGCATCGGTAACGTGCATAACTTCAAATACCTTTTGCAGTGCCTCAACAAAATTTTCTGGATCCTCAGTAATGCTTGAAACAATGAAGCTCGGAGGATTCATCCTCAAGAACTCGTGGATCCTCGAAGTATCAGCCTCTTCCTATTGAGCCCTTTTTTTTCCCGACCTGGTTAGTCACAGTTTAACTTACCATTCGGATTGCTTCCCAAAATTCAGTATTTGTGACCTCTCCTTGGGGTTGCACTTCTGGTACATTAGGTACCCCTTGCTCCTCAAAGTTCCTCTAGAAGGACGACCTCAAAAAAATCTTCGTGGAGGCATGATTATTGAAACACACGCGCAAGCATGAGTTAGAAAGAAACTTCATAGAGATTAACTTTATCGCATAAAATGAATGTGAAAGAAGTGAAAGAATTTCCTAAATGTTACATCCTCCTAATTATATGTGGCGTGCTTCACACCGATAGCTAGGACTCTACAGACATGGCTTCATAGACTCCTTAGGAATCTTAAACTGTGGGCTTTGATACCAAGTTTGTCACGCCCCGAGCCTACACCATGGCGAGACTGGCACTCGAGAACCATTGCTGGCCCCAAGTGAACCCTTGGCCTGGCTTACTTACTCAGCAGAAGACTTAAACATAAGAAATAGTCTCAAAATATAACTTATGCAATAACTTAAAGAGATATTAAGGTTAGCCAAAATGGCAACCCAAGTCTTAACGTATACAACTGAAAATGGAAAGACTAAAGAACTATAACTACTCGTCAATAAAGCCTCTAAAACAAAGAGGGATGTCAGGAAAAGACCCATGATCATCCTAACAACTAAAGTACTAAATCAAATGATAAAAAGGGGTCCTCCGGATAGCAAGGAGGCTCACAACCTGACTCTGAGTACTCAACTGGATCAACGAGGCACTGGGTGCTGATCTTGGTTACCTGTGTGTGCATCATAAAATGATGCAGGCCAAATGGTATCAGTACATTGAATGTACAAGTATGTGAGGGGAAAATGACATAACCTTGAAAGGAATCTGAAAAGAACACTTACCTTAGCTTTACTCAACTCATCAATACTCAACTCAAATACGAAGTAAAACAACAATAAAGGTGCAGTTGATAAAAAACATTTAAAATAGTAAATGACAACTCATTGTATTAAAGAAATACAAAAGCAACTCAAGTTACATATAAAGTAATATAACACTGTGGGAGTTTCTCTAACCGACAACCATCACTCTGAGCCTAAGTGATAATACAGTGTCTCACCCACGCTGCCAGAACTATCATGTACCTTGCCGTGATATAGAACACCTCAACTAAGTGGATCCACTAGTGTATGCTAAAAAGCACTAAGGATTCATCTAAAAAGTATGATCCTTTCTACCCTTGATGGCTACATGGTTTATGGAGACATGAGTTATTATGAACTCGTCCCCATATCGATGCTCAATACTACTCCAAAAATATACTCAGCTCATATGTTTTAAAAACAAAACTCTTTCTTTGGTTTGAGATAATTACTGAAAACTAGCTCAAAAGCTCTCTTGGAAATCAGTGTGTCCTCTCTTGTTCAAATGTGAAAACATTTTAACTCTTGGGAATACTTAGTTCCCGTATAATCTTTTGAAGAAATGAACTTTACCCTTTCTCTTTACTCAACTCAAAAATCAAGCCTTAAAACAAAGTTAAAGCGTTTGTAAAAGACTTTCGGAAAACTCTATGAACTTTTCTTGACTTGACTCTTAACTTTCCTTGAATGGGATTATGGATTCAAGGATCATGATCTCATGTTTATGGATGATTTCATGATATTTAGACGTACCTTAGATGGTAGAAATTGACTAGAAAACATAGGTACGTTGCTAGGGAACTCATACGGAAAGAAGTGGGAAAAGGTGGAAGAACTGGTATCCCTTCGAGAGGAGCGAGGCGCCAGAGGCAAAAATTTAGAGACTGGGTTGGGGCACTCTGTCTGGCGCGGCGCCCCAGAGCCCAAACTTTAGAGCCCCTGTTGGGGAGCTCTGGCTGGGGCGGCGCCGCAGCCCCTGCCCAAGTGAAATTCGACTTTTCTTGCTCATTTTTCAACTACAAACCCCCTATTTCAACTCGGTTCTTTTCCCAAACACTTAGATTCGATTACATAACTAGAATATGTAAAAATTTACTCCGAACAACACCTAAATTTCATAAATCAAACCCAAAAAACTTCAACAACAAGAACCCACAAGATTTCAAACGAATTTCATCAAGAACTCATAATCTTATCTTTCAAAAGAATACAATTACGCTGAATTGAATCATGATTGGCGCGTGGGTAAACTAACCCAACACTATGTGATCTCATATACCTCGTAGGGATTAACCCTTGGGGAAATCCACACAAAATTCTCCAAGAAATCGATGAATCTTTGCTTCTTCTCCTCTTCTTTTCTCTTCTTCCAAAATCCTAACTCAAATTTCAAAAGCGTAAAATGACCAATTTCAGTTTAGACCCCTAAGTAATTACCAAAAATGAAATAATTTAATTGGGTATGGAAAAGACCAAAATACCCTTCCAACATCGGATTAGACTTTCCTTATCTAAACAGTCCATCTTCAAATGGGCATATCTTACTCATACAAACCAGGCATCGCGCAAACTCAGCGGTTTTGGAAAGATAATTCAAAGATCTTTCCTATGGTATCTGGATCACACCTAACTCATCTTGAGCTAGGAGTTATGGTCGTTTGAGGTTGACCAAAAACTCAACTTAACTTAACTTAACCAATTTTTCCAGATTTTTCATTCTTTCCAAAAATGACTCTTTGTAAATCTAGCTCTTTCTAGTTCTTTCAATTAGCGATATGTTACATTACTCAAGCAATGATAGGCTCAAAACAGAATTTAATCAGATAAACTCAAATACTCATCCAATAAAATTTGGAAAATACTTAATAGCAACACTTATAGTTTTGAAGACAAATCAAAGAGACTAAATACTAAGAGACACCTTGACTCTATCAATCTATGAAGCTTCTACTATTAAAGAAGGATGTCAGGACAAGACTGACGACATCTCAAAACTACTAACTAGAAAGTAAATGTGAAGTCCTCCGGAATGCAAGGAGGCTCATCAAAAGCTAGTTGGACCGTATAGTAATCTCAACAAAGCGCTTGTTGATGATCCTGAACATTTGTATCTACATCATAAAAAGATGCAAGTCGAATGACATCAATACATTGAATGTAAGATAGTTGAATAACAACTAAACTGAAAGGAATGCAATAGATAAAATATACTCAAGCTGAATGTGAAGAATTCAAAGAGTCAAAACATTTAAAACTTTACAAAATACTTACTCATCTCTGAACTCAACATAATAAGTGATATATTAAAATATCATTAAACTCTATTAGGAAATTCTCTAACCGACAACCATCACTATGAGTTGTATGATGATACAACGTCTTATCCATGTTGTAGAACTAACCTATATAGTGCGGGGATATAAAACCACTCAACTAAGTGGATCCACTAAGCAATAGGGATTCATCTAAAAAGTATGATCAAGTACCCATGTTGGGAAGACATGGTTTATGAGGATTTTGAGCTTTCTGAACTCATTCTCATATTGGTGCTCAATACTATTTCCAATAATATATATACTCATGCTCAAATGTATAAAATATATTCTTTCTCTGGTTTGAGATAATTGCTCAACCTTTACTCTTAAGATAGGTAACTGCTCTGAAATATCTGTGAACTCATAAACTCATTTAGAAATAAAAGTTTCCCTTTTCTTAATGTAACAAAATGATACATTTGGGGCTACTTTATTCCTTCAAACTTTATTCAAAATTCTCTTTACACTCTACTCAAACTCTACTTTACTTTGTCAGAAAAAAGGTTGAAAATAAATGTTTATTGTGATCTAATCATTAATGACTAGGGAAGTCATACTGCATAAACATTAATGGCATATCTAGATGTCATACTACTCACACATTGATGACATACTCAACTGTCATTCTAATCATGAATCATAGTTCTCTTCTCAATGTAAACATATTGCTTTCGAAACCATTTGTGTTCCCTTAAACTCTTCTCAAAAGATACTTTATAATACTCTTACTCAAATCTTGGTTAAACTCTTTCTCAAAACTCATATTTGCTTACTCAGGAAATCAGTATAAGAAAAATGTTTGCTTTAAAAGATTCTCAAAAATTAAAACTCAAAATAGGGTTCATGCTGAAATATAGATATGAACAACTCAACTAAAGAATCTCAATGCATAACATATAACAATTCAATAATCAGGAATATAATTTCTAAAAGAATCAGGAACTCAACATCAACTCATCTCAAGAATGCTCAAATCTAGGGATAGAACCCTAGATTACTCGTTTACTTATTTGAAAGTAGATATAGAGCGTGAGGACAAACTAGTCCAACACTATGATAGCCTTAAATACCTGGGAAGAACAAAGTTTTTGTCAAAATTGATGGAAACTTGAAGAACGCTTGATACCCTAGCTTTTCTCATTTTGAATCCTTGCTCTAAATCTTTGAAGTGTTAAGAACAAAAAAGAATATTTTAACACTTTTAGACCCTTAATTAGGTGAAAAGGGTCAGAATTTATGTAACACCCCGTATCCTAGATAGACCAAAATGCAGATTTTTAGAAGTTGCAGGTGCAACCTACAGTCGCCACCTACGGACCGTAGTCTGACATATGGCCCGTTATGTGGGTCCATGATTCACCACTGAAGCCCCTCCCAAAAACCCAGCTTAGAAAATCAGCTTTAAGTCTCGACCCACGGATAGACCTACGGTCTGTAGGTTAGACCACGATCAGTGGTCTGTGTCCGTGGATCAAGATTCCTTTACCCAGCCTCTGACACGAACTACGGTCGACCAGCATGGACCGTCGTTCGATGCACGGTCCATAGGTCTGACCGTAGATGAGGGTCAATAGCCAGTTAGATGAAAATTGTTGACTGGGTGAACTTCAAATGGTCATAAATCTTAACACAAAATGAATTATGTGTCCCATGACCTATGATATAATAGATAATTGAATCCTCTTGCCAACGCCACCGAGTTTGCTAAAATCTAACCTCCGAGTAAAAGGTTATGCTCGTTTTAGTGGAGCCCTGTCGGGCAAACTCGACCTACGACCCCAATCTACGGATCGTAGATTGACCTACGGCCCGTAGGTCCCATCCGTCGATCACTCCGACAACACTTTAGTCAGGGGTCTTTTGGTCTTTTCCTATTTTGTTGGACCCCTAAGCTACTTCGTTTAGACTCTAAATTATGAGGTTTTAGTCAGGTTAAGCCTAGAAACATAACTAGAACTTACCTAAGTCAAATCATTAATAAAACTTAGAAAAATTAGAACGATAAGAGGAGAAAGAAGTCTAGAACCCTAGTTCAAGAACGCAACAAGTTTTCTTCAGTTCCAACCCAGAATTCAAAGGATTTCTCCGTGAAATTCATCAACAGGTATGTGGGATTTCACTAGTGAGTTCCTTTCACCCATTAGGTCCCTAGTTTTCAGTCAGTTTCTTGATTCCCTTATTATGACTAGACCTAGGGTTTCTTGAATGTTAGAATTATTGGGTTCTTAGCTGTTAAAATGATCCTAATCAGATTAGTATGCTAATATTCAGTTTATTGCATGAATTCCAGAACCCTAGCTATGTATTTCTTTAGTTCTTGAATTACACATGCCAGGTCAGATATTTCAGTTATTCAGCTATACATGCCTCAGTTATTAATGCATCAATATCAGTTTAATTGTTGCATTTTCAGTTTGCATGTTCAGTTCGAGCTATCCAATAACTTACAAAAATTCATTCATGATGTGTTAATTACTTAATCCATTGGGAGTAGCATAATACCGAGTTGGACTAGGGTTTAGCGTACCCAAATAGTCCCAGAACTACTAGCCACGTAGGTTGTAAATCCCCTTTGTGGGCATCATTTTAGTGATCACGCCAGCATGCCTCTACACCTCTGGCAGGTTATATTGGGTCCTCTCGATGGGGCATATACATCGGACTCCATATTTACCTCATGTGGTTTTATTGTCGGTTATTAGTAGCTCCCACAGTTCAGTCAGATCCTATTGCATTGACCATTTATCAGTATATCCAGTATTCAGTTTCAGCATGTTATAAATTGGTCACTGGATTCAGTTATCTTTGCATCCAGTATCTATATCATGTTCAGATTATGTCATTGCTTATTTGCTTTGTTCAGTTATATGTCATTTCAGTTGAATTCTATCCTGCGTGATCAGTACCTTTCAAGTACTAACGCATACGTGCGCTACATGTTCTCGTGATGCAGGTTCAGGTTCTCAGCATCCAAATCATGTTTAGATCGGTTCCCAATCTCCAGTTCAGCAGAATCAGTGGTGAGTCCTCATTCTACAAGGACAATAGTCATGAGTTTCTTTTTAATATTTTTAGTCCATTAGTTTCAATTTTTCTAGACTTAGTTGGGGCATGTCCCAACATTTCTATTCAGTTTAGAGGTTATTTTCAGACATAGTTAGTTTCAGCTTAGTATTTGAGTTTGATATCTCTTTTGTATTAAAACTCCTAGATTTTTTATTCAAATTTAATATATGGGTATTCCCGATCAATTCAAATTTATTTATGATTTTAGCTTCTGCATCAGTTTATTATCTTTAGTATGCTCATGATCATGCCAGCAGGGTTAGCTTGGGATCCCTTGTGGTCCTAGGTCCCGTTTCTGCATCTCGGGGGTAGCTCGGGGTGTGACAATTTAGGCTTCAAATAGATGGGAAAGGTATGAAATGTAACACTTGTATTCTAGAAAGACAAATTGTAGAATTTCAGAAGTTGCAGCTTCCACCAACAAGGACCACCTACGGACCGTAGGTTGAACCACGGACCATAGGTGCAGTCCGTGGTTGGCCACCTCAACTCCACTAAGAAATTTCAAAAGGAATACAAGACCCCGCCAGGACCTACGGACCATAGGTCGGACCACGGTCCGTGGTTCAAACCCCAGTTTCCAACTCTCTGAAGCCAAACAACGAGATGACATGATGGGCCGAGGTCTATCCACGGTCCATCGGTTAGGCCTATCATTGGCACCCACATTTTTTAAGTTAGGGTCATTTTGGTCTTTTCCCTTATGCGTTGGACACCTAAACTACGTCGTTTAACCCCTAAACTATGTAGTTTTGGTCAGTTTAAACCTAGTAACTAAATCAGAACTTACCCTAAGCTATTCATTCACAAAAGAATTGATCAAAGCAGAGTAAAAGGAGAAGAAACAGTCGACCAAAACCCTCCAAGAATGCAGCCATTTTTCTTCAGTTCCAGCCCCGAAATCGAAATATTTCTCCGTGAAATTTGTCACCAAGTATGTGGGATTTCACTGGTGGATTCCTTTCATCCACTAGGTCCTTATAATTCAGTCAGAATCTTGATTTCTATATATTGCGTAGACTTACGGTTTCTAAAACCTTAAGATATTGGTTGTGATTTAGCTGTTAGAATATTCCTAATCAGATTATCATGTTTTCGTAACACTATTGCTTAGCTCCTTGCATGAAATTTAGAACCCTAGTTGTGTAGATTCGTTTAGTTCATAAATTACACTAGTTGGGTAAGATAAATAGCTATACATGCCTCAGATTTTGAATGTTACATTATCAGTACTTATATGTTGCATTCTCAGTTAGCATGTCAGAATATTGAGCTATCCAGTATATTTTAGTTATGTTGTATTGTACACATTTCTAGTTGGGAGTAGGCTTAACATCGAGTTGGACTAGGGCTCAGCGTACCCGTATAGTCCCGGAACTATATGCCCCTGTAGGTTTATAAGTCCCCTCTGTGGGGATCTTATTTAGTGATCACGTCACTCATGCTTTTATACCCCTAGTAAGGTATATTGGGTCCTCTCGATAGGGCGTATACATCAAACTCCACGTTAGTTCACGTGGTTTTATGTCGGTTATTAGTAGCTCCCATAGTCAGACTCTAGTGTATTTGACCAGGTTCTCAGTTATATTTCAGTATTCAGTCTCAGCAGGTTATGTACTTGGTCATTGCATTTAGTTCAGTCCATTGCAGCATATTTTAGTGTTTTTGTTATGTTCAAATTATATCATTGTTCAGTTATATGTTTTGTTCAGCTTTTATCCTATCCTGCATGCTCAGTACCTTCTAAGTACTGACGATACTCTGTGCTACATATTTTCATGATGTAGGTTTAGCCCCTCAGCATTTAGATCACGCGTAGATCGGTTCCCAATCTACACTCAGAGGCATCAGTGGTGAGTCCTCATATATTGAGGGCGACAAATATATTTTTTATATTTAGTCTTTCATTTCAGTTTTAGTTTTTCTAGAGTTAGCTGGGGGCATGTCCCATCATCTCTAGTCAGTTAGTGCCTTTATTCAGACTTAGTTTTAGATTCATCTTTAGCCTTGAGTGAATGTTTAGTATCATTAACTCTTATTCAGTATTATATATTCAAACTAGTATTGGGTATTTCCCATTATTCAATTTATCTAATGTTTTAAGCTTCCGCATAGCATCTTCTGTTCAGTTGTTTAAGTATGCTTATGATATGCTAGCTCAGGTTTGGCTTGGGGTCACTCGTGATCCTAGGTCCCATGTTTACGTGAAGGGGTAGCCTCGGGGCGTGACAAACTTGGTATCAGAACCTTAGGTTTAAGAGTCTTGGAATGTCTAAAATGCCGCACTAAGTAAAGTCTCTTTCATGGGTGTGAAGTGCACCACATCCAATGAGAGGAAGGCTATAAAGTGTTTTAGGAAACCTTCACTTACTTTGTTACTCTTATCATGTGTGAGGTATGATCCAATTTACTCGTTTCTAATTCATCATTATATATTTCAGATCAAGCCTCCTCGTAGAGCTTACACAAGTAATGTTAATGCCCGCAACCCTAACACAGTTCCTCCAGTCCATGAGGTTTTAGAATGCAGAGTTTCTGAATCCTATCCAACTTTTGGCTCAGAGTGTGGCCAATTAGAGCAATCAGTAGGTTCCAGTTCCTACCAATGCTAATGGTGGATCAGTGGCAGCTAGGGTCTAAGATTTTGTTAGGATGAATTCGCCTGAGTTTCTAGGGTCGCAAGTTGGTAAGGACCCACAGAACTTCATTGATGAGGTTAAGAAAATCTTTGGAGTGATGCAAATGATTGGAAATGATAGGGTAGAGTTGGCATTCTACTAGCTTAAGGATGTGGCTCACATATGGTTTACATAGTGGAAAGACAACATGGGTGAGAATACAACTCATTTGACTCTGGAGTGTTTTATCGGAGCTCTTCTGGATAGGTGCTTCCCGAGAGAGTTGAGGGAGGCTAAAGCTCAGGAGTTTATGATTTTGAGACAAGATTCAACGTTAGTCTAAGAGTACGGACTTAAGTTCACCCAGCTCTCCAGGTATGCTCCACATATGGTTACCGATCCCAGGGCACAAATGAGTAAGTTCCTATTTGGGGAATCATACTTGGTGAAGACAAAGTGCATAAATGCTATATTGTTAGAAGATATGAATATCTCTAGGCTCATGACTCACGCTCAGCAGGTTGAGGGAGATAAGCTTAGAGAACTAGCTAAGGACAACAAGAAGGCTAGAACAGGAAACTATGAGTACTCTCAGCAGAAATTGAGTGCTGGAAATCGCTCACATTTTCAGTAGAAATCTTCAACTCCAGCACCTTCATCAGCTAGTGCTCCCTCCCCCAGGTTTCGACAAGATCAGAAAGGTTGTGTAACGACCCGAGAGCACCCCCTAGTCGTTACTGGCGTATTTGACCTCTCGGAGGTCTTATACAAGCCCTTAGTATTCTTCATAGCATTTCTCATAGAAAAATAGCAGAAAATTTAAAACTTTTTCATAATATAACACAAGACTTAAAAAGTCACCTCATTTAAACCTTTAATACAAAATTGGAATACTACGTCTCAAGGTAGCCATCTTAAAACAGGACTACAACACAAGAGGGACACATCCCTTACAATACAAAAGGAACTACTATCTAATACAATGAACTTAAGGAAACTCTTCAACATAAAGGTCCTTGAATTTTTAAGGACATACCCGAACTTGGGAATAGTAAGCCAAGCTCATCACTTCTAGGAAAGGTCCTTTAGCCAACCACCTACACTTGGTGTAAAAAGATGAAGAAGAATGGTGTTAGTACAAGAATGCACTAAGTATGATAACCATTCAAAAACATGCTTTTAAAAGGACATTTAGTTGGAAACCATGCATCATGCCTTTTTAGAGTAACTTCATGAACCTTTAACACATTAGGCACAATATAAACCATATACATCATCATACAAATGGAAACCATTCATAATAGCACATAGATCCACTTATAACATTTTACGCACATTCAATGCATACAATACATTACCTTCCTCTTTATCTTAACTCCTTTCCTCAAGCAACCCATAGGGAATACTTGGTGTAATGTATCACCTTAAGGCTACCAAAGGTGAACTTACATATAACCTTCATCAATCCAACCACATATATTCATAGAGTCATAAGCACACCATAATACATAGTCTTCACATAGGAACCATCACCTAAGACAACCCCCAAGTCACACTAGTGCAATGTGCAAGTAGCATCCCATAATACTACTCACACCAAGTGT